>CM038218.1:78780469-78863399 GCA_021442155.1 Cymbidium sinense | reverse complement strand
CAATTCAAGCCATCCTTCTTCCTCAACTGTAGGTGATGTATGCCAGAGTCTCCTTGATCAACCTTAATACCTTCCATGGCTTGTTGCTCCTCAAGAAGAGAACCCTCTAGTGTCAACCATGCACACCTGCCAAATCCCCATCAAGTCATCATTGGGATAAGCTACTCTCTCTTCATGCCAACCGCATCCTAAGATCTCCTTTTTTCTCCATAAAATAGTGTGCAACTATCATCTAAGGATCAATCTAACTCAATAGGTACAAATAGTTTAGACCGTGATCGATATCATGCACCGAGAGGCACCGCACCTATCACCGGGAGTCAATCCTGCTGACTGTACTCACTAGAAGAATGATACTCATTAATAGGTAACAATCCTAGGATGATCCTCTACCACTACTACAATTGAACTGTCATCCAAAATATTTACAATAACTATCACCATTTCTGCATCCTGTATGGGAGAGTTGGTGAAGGAATGACCATGATGCTTCAGGTTTGCCACTCCTTCCACCACCACCAGGCGAAGGTTGAGCAAGAGAGCTCGGCCCTATCACAATGGGTGGTGTAGGAGGAGTAAGATCCCTTAGCATTAGTCGAATCACCAACGGGGTACATTTTTCCCCGGATGCGGCCTTCATGGCCTTAGATGGAATGGGAGATGCTGCAACCTACACTGGCGATGGCGGACATGGGGTAGAGCAGTGGGGTGGAGACAACACCGACTCTCTGTGCACAAGAACTACCCTCCTGTGATGGTGGTCCCCGTGAGGAGAATATGATCAGCATGGTTGGCACGAGTAGCACACTGAGCTGGAAAATCCATCAAAGCAGAAGTGGCTAACTGATAGCTGAATCTCCATCACTCTACTAGTAATGTGTGATGTATGGGTCTCATGGGCCCTCTCTCCACGGATTCCTCCTTGTGGGGGGATAGATCAAAGAACTGCACCGTGACTAAGCTCAGATGCTCCACCTACCTAGTGTAGAATAGATCAAAGCTAGCATACGACCTCCTACTCTTAGAAACTGCTAGCTGCAAGTGCACCACTGGAGGAGGCGATGAATGGATCCTCCTAGCATCCTCTCTATCTGATCCTGAGAGAGGATGAAACTGATTTTCCATAACCAGTGGTGAAGTCATCATGGGAGACTCATCCATGGTAGATCTAGCTGCTGCCTCTAGCTCTCTGGCTATCCAAGTGTGGAACTGTTTGACCATATGATTCTTGTTCCTATGATGGGTACAAGTTGGACGAGAGGAGTGTGAGCTAGACCCGTACTCAAATGTTGGGGAGGCAAGCCCTGAAACCATGGGAGCCTTACCTTTGGAGGGTATGGTAGGTGCGCACACATCGGGGCAACATGGGCAACTCTATAAGAACTGCAACTAGAACTCATCGCATCTAATAAAAATAAGTTTGTGGTACTGCCACAGCTTTCCTCTTCAGTGAAGAGACATCCAAATCAGAAAGCAAATCTATCTTGATGATCGGCTTCTACACGGTCACCTTCTTCCTGCTGACTATGATGAAGGGAATGCCCTCACAAGTGATCCTGGCCCCCTCAAATCCTCGGCCAAAGAGGATCAAGTGGGTATGGTTAAGGCGAGAGAATTTAGCCTGATCTAAAGCTAGATCCATACCGTGGGGGAAAGTAAAGACAAATTTCTGAGAACTGGCCATTGCACTGACCATAGTAAACTAACATTGAACTGTACGACCGAATCGAAAAGAATCTACAAAAGAAATGAACTTGTATCGATTTCCATAGACTTTGAATTTTGAATTTTGAAAATTTGAACCCACATCCAACAACTTGTAAGTTTTAAGTGGGGTTCAAATGGATTTGGAAAGATTGAATGAAAGAGGAATTTGAATATGAATCCAAATTTCAACAAATTTAGGTATGTTAAAATATGGATTCAAAATTTTGATAGGATGCTTCCATAAGTTCATTTATGTTTTGAATTTGATTTTTTGTGATTTGGAGGACCCTTTCCTTTAACAAACTTAGGTATGTAAAGTAAGGGTCAAATGATTTTGTTTTTGTTTGAATATTTTAGAATTTCACTTACTTAGCAAATTTAGGTATGCTAAGTAAAGTGTAGGTGATTGTTTCTTTTGTGAATTTTTTTTCATTTTGAAAAATGTGAAATTCTTACTTAACAAATTTAGGTATGCTAAGTAAAGAATCCAAGTGTATTTTTTTTATTTTGAAAAATAGGATTCTTAGCAAATTTAGGTATGCTAAGAGAATCCTAAGTGTTTCATATATTTGTTTGGAATGTTGTGAGTTTTTATTTATTTATTTATTTGAAAAGGGTAGGATCCTTAGCAATTTTGGTATGCCAAGGGAATCCTAAGTGTTTTGTTTTGTTTTTGAGGTGATTGAAAGTGGGGATTCAACTTCTAGCAAATTTGGTATGCTAAAGGAAGTCCCACTTAGCTTTGTGAAATGGAAATTTCATTTAGCAAATTTGAGTATGCTAAATGAAATTCCAAATGGTGTGTACAAAAATTTTGATTTCATTTTAGTTTTGAAAAATGAAAACTTCTTCTTAGCAAATTTGGTATACTAAGGGAAGAAGTTCCAAAGGTGTTTGATTTTTATTTTTTTTTTTGACTTTGGAAACTTCACTTAGCAAATTTGAGTATGCAAGATGGAGTTCCAAAATATGTTTTGAAAATTTTTGGATTTTGGATTTGGATACTTCACTTAACAAATTTGGGTATGTTAAATGAAGTTCCAAATATTGTTTGAAATATGATTGTTGATTTTGATTTTAGATTTGAGAACTTCACTTAGCAAATTTGATTATGCTAAATGAAATTCCAAATGTATGTTTGAAATTTTTTTTGAAATATGATTGTTGATTTTGATTTTGAATTTGGAAATTTTACTTTGCAAATTTGATTATGCTAAATGAAATCCCAAATGTATTTTGAAAATTTTTTGAATTTTGGGATTTGGAGACTTCACTTAACAAATTTGGGTACGTTAAGGGAGGATCCAAATGTGTTTAGAAAATTTTTAAATATGATTGTTGATTTTGATTTTGTATTTGGATGCTTCACTTAACAAATTTGGGTATGTTAAATGAAGTTCCAAAAAGTGTTTTGAAAACTTTTTGATATTTTGGGATTTGGAGACTTCACTTAACAAATTTGGGTATGTTAAGGGAGGTTCCAAATGTGTTTAGAAAATTTTGAAATATGATTGTTGATTTTGATTTTGGATTTGGAAGCTTCACTTAACAAATTTGGGTATGTTAAATGAAGTTCCAAAAAGTGTTTTGAAAATTTTTTTGAAATTTTGGGATTTGGAGACTTCACTTAATAAATTTGGATATGTTAAGGGAGGTTCCAAATGTATTTAGAAAATTTTGAAATATGATTATTGATTTTGATTTTGGATTTGGAAGCTTCACTTAACAAATTTGGATATGTTAAATGAAGTTCCAAAAAGTGTTTTGAAAAATTTTTAAAATATTGGGAATTGGAGACTTCACTTAACAAATTTTGGTATGTTAAGGAGGTTCCAAATGAAAAAATTTTGAAATATGATTGTTGATTTTGAATTTTGATTTAGAAGCTTCACTTAACAATTTAAATGAAGTTCCAAAAGTGTTTTTGAAATTTGAAATTTGATTGTTGATTTTAATGTTTTGAAAATAGGACCTTCATTCAACAAATTTAAGTATGTAGAATGGAGATTAATTTTATTTTTGAAATATGAAATTTTTGTGTGTGATTGTTGCTTTTTTGAAAGGGAGGAATTCCAACTTAAAACATATGTGAGATATGTTTAAGTAGGATTTCCTAAAAGATATTTTTATTTTTAGTTAGTAATGAAATCTTCATCTAATAAATTTAAGTATATTAAATGAAGGTGTTCATGTGTGCTTTTTGAAAATTTTGATTTAGTTAACAAATGAACTTTTTATTCAATAAGTGTGAGTGTATTAAATAGAAAAATTCATGTGTGCTTTTGAAAACTTTATGATTATGATTGTGATTTTGAAAACATGATTGTTCATTTTATTTTGAAAATTAAATCTTCATCAAAGTGAATTGAAAGAAGATGTTCATTTATGCTTTTGAAAAAAATTTATTAGTTTTATTTTTTTGAAAATTCCTACATGTAACAATTATGTGAATTGTTAAATGAGAGTGACAAAATTTTGTGGAAAATATTTTATTAAGTGTATTTTTGAAAAGGTGTTTTGAAAAGCAAAGTTCTTTATGGAAGATTTATTTTATTTTAGGATGAACCTTTCCTTATCATTAAAATGATAAGGAGGAAGTCTTTGAAAGATGTTTTCTTTTTATTTTAGTTCTTTTCATTTTACCCATTGGAGAGACCAATGGGTTTTAAGACCAACAAGGAATGCGGTCCTAAAACCTAAAGATGTTGGCTAACTCAACTTAAGGATGAAATAAGCTAAGTGCCAACAGAAAGAAGGATAGTTTGTGATTCATACCAAAGTACAAATCCACTATTGATACTCAAAGACAATGATCATTTACCAAAGATGGAGAGAGGAACCATCCCCAGAGAGTCACCGTAAAAAAATCTATATAAAAAATTTCTATGAGGAGTTGCCTTTGAAATGTGGGAGAAATGAAAGAGGTGCCCTTACAAAAATTCATCTCATTAAGATGCCCATGATACTTATTCGTGTGATCGATACATCATCAAAGAAATAGTGTACTATCTTGAGAGATAGAAATAACTACCATTTAATGGAACCAATCACCTCAATAAGGACTCCTCAGGATGATGGGTCGCATATGTACCAGAGATTCTTCCCCTACTTTATATGGAAGAGTAAAGCAAGGTTTATTTTAAACTGTGTTCAATAAGTTCCCTATAGGGCCAAGCCTCCATAGTTAATTACATCCTAAGGGACAAGATCCCTTAGGAAAACTTTCGATTAAGGTAAATGATCATTGTCTTTAAAGATTTTAATAGAAAGGACTATCAATCGATTAGTTAATATTTAAAAATCAAATGGGATTGATTAAAAGAGGGAGTTATTATCGAAGCCAAAATGGAAGATAAGTAGGAGATGCCCGTGATGCTACGAAACCTAGCGAGCATCTCAAATTATCCTATAGTTGAGCTTTATATTTTAGAAATAGATTTAGTTTGTTTGAGTTGTATTTTTATTAGAATTTTAGGACTTAAGATTCCTTAACACAAGATTAAGGAAATGCCTAAGAGGTGAGAAATTATGCTTATGACCCACAAAGGGGAGAAGCAACCTCTAACTTAAATCTATGGAGCTTCATGAGGCAAATATAACCTAAATCTAAGAAAATGGGTAATTGGTTTGCCTCCACAAGAGAGACAAACCACCCAATTTTGGACTTACAATCACCCTGGGTGCCAACTAACTCCTCCTATGATTTTAAATATATGAAGGCAAGTCTTTATGCTTATGCAAGATAGCTAGGCTATTATTATTTAGAAAGAAGCTAAGTTTCTAAACTTACTCCCCAAAGAGACTAGATCATGTAAAAGGCATGCTTCAAATGACCTAAATCTAATGTAATTTAAATTTTATTTTAGTTTATTTTGAACAATTATTTTGACTCGATCTAATAGGATTTTTTATGACTAATGCATAAAAAATCAAATTATTGGCCAAAATCAGTGAGAAGGGAGGAGGTGAGTTTCCACCATGGCTCTCAAAGGACAAGCCAGATTCTCTGGAAAATGTGGAAGCCCTCCAATCAAGAGTGAAATAAGATACATTTGTGATTGATATTATAAATAAATGCTCATCCAGCTAAGGGGTTGCTAATTCTTTTATCTTGATTTTAAACCTAAGCTTTAGGTGAGGTTATGAGTTATTTAATTTTAGTTTGAATTATTAAATTGGGTAAAAGATTTATTTTTTCCTAAAGAGCCTAATCCACATCGAGGCCACTCATAAAGCAAGGAAAAAACTAGGAAAAGTATGCCACTTAATGCAAAAGCTAAACAACTCATCAATCAATTTATAAAGTTAATCGCAAAAAGAATAAGTGACCGTTGTGGTCGGGCACCAATGTACAAACCCAAAAATATCAAATGTAGGTAACTGAGCTCTACTACTATACAACATGGATTACAAATGAATTAAATTACAATTTAAGCAAAGGAATTCATTATTATGGGGGTCTTCAAGCTTTACTCTTCTTTCTCCTTTTCTTCTTTTCTTCTTTCTTCTTCTTCTTTTGGCTCCTCCTTTGGAAGGCTGGAAGGTAGATGCTCCAATGCTTCACATGGTGCATAAGATAGGATCATATAACCAATGCTCATTCTAATCCCCATAACAAATCATTCTAAAATCCTACTTATACAAATTTTTATATGAAAAGGAAAAGTAGAAATCTAACTAATACCTACACAATAAAGGCTAGTTAAATCACACCACACAATAAGCATGTATATTAGACTTATCACCCCACACATGGGTGACTAAGTCCACCTCTCCTATGGATTATGCTTAAGGGTATAAAGCACCTACAAGCAAAAGCATTTATATTTTTATTTATGATAATACCCCTTAGGCACAATCCCCTACATAAAAGAATAGATAGGCTAAGCACGTCCTACTATTCATTCTATGAGCATACACCCTAACATTCCATCTAAAACATATATCACAAAATAAAACATAACATCAAACCATGCACCGACCTAATTTAAGGCTAGAAGTGCTGACTTAGGCTAATGTGTGTGCTTTGAAGGTTTGTGGTATGCATAGCTGACTTTAGGTTTAAATTTTTAAGTGTGAAGAGCATGTTCAACTTAGATGAGGGTTTCATTTAAGTGTTTTGGGTTGGTTTTATTTTATGTTTTAATTTGGTTTGAGTGAAACCTACAATTAATTACTAAATTATGAGGAGAGGGAAAGAGAAGAGAACTTCTTTTTTCATCCCTAACCTTAAGTAATTTTCTAAAGTAGGTTCATATTTTAGTTTCATTTAGGTGAATGTTTTGATCATACCTTTTAATCAATCCTACATTTAGATAAACTCAAAACAAACCAATTCAAAAATAAAGACATTTTAAGATTAAATAAAATGAATCAAAATTCACAAAACACACATTACTTCATTTCTTTCCCCAACATATATAACATGCATATGGATGGACCCTAAGCATATCTATATATGCAAATGAAAGTAGTTAACACACTTTATTATACATGTTAAATAATCTACTTAAGAAAATTTAGAAGTTGAATATCCATGATTTTTTTTAAGTAGAAAAGGTTTTCCATATCCAAAATTTTACATACTTACATGAAAGTAAGAAAGGCATAAGTGAGTACACATTGTTAAAGGTGTAAGGTACAAGACCTACTTAGGGCTACTTAAAGCCTCACAACCTCGGGGTTTTCCAAGCTAATATACCACTTTTTTTAAGTACAAGCATGTATATAAAAGAAATAAAATAGAAAAGGAAAATGCAAAAGTTGTTTAGTGGATTCATTTTTTTTATGCAATTTATGTATGTAAGTGTAGGTAACCCTCTTAGCATGGTATGGGATGAATAGGATATGAAATTAGATGAGCATTAGGTCCTTTTCAAATGATCCTTATGTATCACCAAACTTCCTATTCAAAACTATACCAACATAGGAAAGAAAGGAAACCTATACTAAGCATACATTTATAATTCATCACATGCAACCTTATAATTAAAATATAAGTAGCACACTTTCAGATTTGGTATTTTATTTATGCATTTTAAAAATAATTTGGATTTAGTAGATAATAGCCACTCATATTTTACTTTAGCCAACACATGCACATTTGACATAAAGCAAACAATTTGATTTTAAAATTTGAAATATGAAATTATGAATGCATGAAATCACATGGATACAACTTACCATGTTGGGAAAGATCCAATGCAATGAAAGCATGTAAACAAACTCACTTTAATTAAATCCTAAACACGCTCCTTTGGAATAAGAAAATTTAGAATAAATCAAAGTGAATTTCAAAATGATTTTTATTTAGTTTGAAGTTTGATTTAATTTTGAAAAGTTGAGATGAGCTTGCTATTTCTAACCCATTCCCACATGTGTTTTGTATTTTTGTTTAATTTTTAGACAATTAGATCTATTCTTATTTGTTGATTAGGTTAAGGTATGAATTAAGTAGCTTAATTAATCCTTACCTACACCACCTTAGAAAAATTAACTAAATAATTATGAGCCAATGAGATGACATAGAACCCACTAGTAATTTAAATTTGTAATGTACCTAATTATAAAAATGTTTAATGCAATTTGGCTCATAATTAAAAGTTAGTTAATTAAGCTAAGGGGTTTAGCTAAAGTAATTTCAAAATACCATTTCACACATGTGAATTGGATTTTGATTTCCTTAATTGAACTTAGGCTATTAAACACCAAAACATCTACCCAAGATAGATTAATTAAGTTATGAAACTTTTTAAAAATTTTGAAAATTGATTAAGGGGATAATTAATGAATTAACCCTTAATTAAAAAGAGATTAAGGAGAGAAGAGGGGGTTTAAGGAATAATTTAGGAGAAATGCCTCATTCCATAAATCTTCTACTTATTGGATATGACCTTAATCAACCCTAATCATGGGTAAATCCACTAATCCTAATTATGCTTAATTACATGAAAGGGGTAATTAAAAATGAAATAGAAATTTCCCCAATTGAGCCCTCAATAAATCTCAAAAAAATTAGGAGAGGCAGAGGTCATCCCCTAAAATGAACTACAGAAATTTGATATTAATTGATGACCTAATTAAAGGATAACTAGCTAATTAAGATTCCCAAAGAAATCCAAATTCAGATAAAAGAGTAATTCAAAATCCATTGAAATCATTTTTAAAATATTCTAGCTGAAATTATCTTTCCATAGCATTTTTCCTTTACTTTTCTAATTTTTCTGAATTATGAATTTTGAATTAGAAGTTAATTAATGCATTTAACTAATCCCTGATAAATCACTAGCTCACAGCGCGATGCGTGGTAGCGGCGGTCAGCGCGCTTTGCACGCATCACGCCGTGAGGGGACAACTTAAGTTGTCCCTCACAAAGGCGACGACAGCACACGCGCTTATACCCTCTATCATCTGATCAATGATCGGATGGCTAAGGATTCACCCGCAATTTATAAATGATAAATTGATTTCAAAACAAGTTAAATAATCTCATCCGTCCATCTAAAATGCAATGGATTGAGATGAGCCAAGTTCTTCCTGATCAATGAGACCGCCATGATGGAAGATCCATCTCAATCTAGCATGGAATCTTCCCACCATCGACATAGAGCACCATCCATGATGAGGTCCATGATCAGGGGAAGATCCATGCTCAATTTAGCATGGAATCAAACAAAATTTAACCCACAACATCTAAAGACATGAGCGAAATCCAACGTCAAAATTTGATGAGGTGAAAATTTCTTTCACAAAGCTCCACACTACATTGAGTTTAGTGATCAAAAAATTACATACCTCACGGAGGTGATCACAATGCTCGAGATCAATGAGAGGTAGCTTCGGTGGAGACGAAGCTTGAAATTCAGTATCGATTGAGTGGATCAATGACCACCCTCCAAGTTTGGGCTTTGGCTTTGATCCAATTGAGCTTTTCCTTACCTCTAGAACTTCAGAGAGAGCTTAAGCAAATTTGACTTGACCCTCTGATGGAGTGTGCAAGAGTAATTGGATTCAAATGGGGCGTGGACAAAGTTAGCTATTCACTCTACCTCCCCTTTTTTTGCACTATGGAAAACTAAGAAATAGGGAATTCTAATCCTCTCTAAGAAGCTTGGGAGTGCTCTCTAATGATTGCTGTTCTTGGCTATCAATCAACATGGTGAATGAAAATTTCATCAATTAGGGAGTATATCTCCCATGGAAAGATAGAACTATGAGTTATTATTTTGATCCAATCAAATTGGAGAGGTTGTTTAGGCTATTTTGAGTGTGCACATGGTTGGTTTGATCCAAGGAGATTGCTAACCTCCCATGTGCTTGAATTGAGCTTAAGAGAATTTGAAATTTCAAGGCTAAGTGGTCGGTGTGGTCTAGGGGCCAAATGGACTAACCCAAATCCATTTGGGTTCCACTTATCACTAAGTCCCCTTGAGTTTTTAGGAAAGCCTCAAGTGATTGTGAAGAGGGTATGGCCAAATTACTGGGCAAGGCCAAAATTTGTTCTATGGCCTAGGGAGATGGTCATTTTGCTATTTTCTACTTTGGACATGTTGGGTAGAAACTTCGTTTGGCCAAGTTTCATTGGATTTAATCCATTTGATAGGCTCATGTTGACCCATTTAGGTCAAAAACTTGGGTCAAGTTGACCAATAGGTCAAATTGGGTCAAACCAAGGGTTGGGTCAAGTTCATATGACCGTTTGAAATGTTTTAGTGGCTTTAGTTTGATTCAATTTGTTATAGTTTTGGTTTTGGCTCAAATGACTCCATTTAGGTCAAGTTGACCCATTTGACCTATTTGAGGTAGTCAAGGGTGTTTGGGTTTGGTTAGTCATGGAGTGGATTAGTATCTTTTTCCAATCAATTTGGGTTAAGTTCAATTTTGGCTCAACATGACCCATTTAGTCATGTTGGGTCTAAGATCAATTAGGTTGGGTCTAGTTAGCCAATTGAAGCTTTGGCCAAGTTCCATAAGTAATTTGGAATGGACTTGACCCATTGGTTTCAATTAATTTAGCTTAGATCAAGTTTTAACACATTTTGACCCAGGTCAAAATGGGTCAACTTAAGTGGGTAACTAGGCTAGTTAGGCTCAAAATGTTGGCTTGCTCAAGTTCAAACATAGTTCATGAGTGAACATAGATCAATTTGGCCTATAGTGGAAGTTGGCTATGTAAAGTTTCATTTTAGGTTAAGTGTTGACTTCATAAATCCTTAAGTTTGACTTGGTTTGACCTAATTTGATTGATTGATCATCCCATGATTTGTTGATCATGATGAGAGGGATATATGAGTTTGGTTCAATCTAATTTGGTTAGGATCAAAAGTTGGCTCATAACGGTACTTTAAGTCACTTTGGGTCAAGTGAGCCTAAGTGGGTCAAATGGCATGGTCAAATGGCTTGGTGATTTGAAGTTGGTTGATCTTGTATATGGACTCATGATTGAAATATAAATTCATTTACAAGTGGTTTGAGGTCAAATGGATTTTGATCCATTTGAAAATTTCATATTCAAAAGAAGAATATGAAGGAGTCTTGGGTTTGATATTTGAATTGGGTTTTGATTGAATGATTGAAGTTTGGACTTATATATGAGCTCATGATTATAGGATTGATTGAACCATGAGAGAAAATCAAGAGTTTGACTTGATTTAAAAGTGATTTTGCTAAGTTCAAGATTTTGACTTGAAAGGCTTAGATTGGATTTTGAGTGAATTTTAGTTTGAATTTTGGATTTGGTTTTGATTGTTTGAATTTATATTTCATTTATATATGTGAATATAAATGAGAATATAAATAGATCACGAGAAAATTTTAAGGATTTGAAGTGGTTTAATCATGATTTAGGTTAAATCCAATAAAGAGAATTTTTAATTTGAAATTTAATTTTTGAATTGAATTTGATTGATTTATATTTATACTTCATTTATATATGAGAATATGAATGAGAATACAAATAAGTTTTGAGAAAATCTCATGAGTTTGAATAAGTTTGACAAGATTTAGGTTAAATCCATTAAAGGGAATTTAAAGGATTTAAAGGAAATTTAAATTAGAATTTAATTTTTGCCATGGATTTGATTGATTTATATGTATATTTCATTTATATATGAAAATATAAATGAGAATATAAATAAGTTTTGAGAAAATCCCATGAATTTGAATGAGTTTGATCATGATTTAGGATTGATTTTGGCTAAGTCCTTTAATGGAAAATTTAAAGGATTTAAGAAAATTTTCATGAATTGATTTTAAATTTTTAATTTGATTTGGTGGGTTTGAATTTATATTTCATTTATATATGTGAATATAAATGAGAATATAAATGGGTTATGAGAAAATCTCAAAAGTTTGAATAGGTTTGAATCATGATTTTGGATAAGTCCTTAAGGGAAGATTAAGTACTTAGGCAAAATTTGGACTTATGAATTTTTCATAGATTTTGATCATGGGTTTCAATCATGGATTTCAATCATAAAATTAAATCATGGAATTGATTTGAGTTTTGGAGAAAATCAAATAGAATTGATTTGGAGTTTGACTTGAAATAAGGAAAGTGAGGAATGGTTTAAGCAAGGAAATTTCCTAACACCCATAAGACATGACATATTCCTATGGCTAACTCTTCTAAGTCTCTAGTTCTAGGTTGGAGTGTCCACCTAATCATTAGATGTGTCTTAAGACTAAGGAACTCTTAAATTATAAGAGGAGTCCTATGTCTAAGATGGAAGGGTTGAGAGCTCATTCTAATAATGAGGTCAACAAACTGAGAAGGCAAAACCCCATGAGAAAAATTCAGATGGTTATTGTGGAGAAAACAAGAAAGAACAACATTGATAGATGAGAGTTTAGAAGGAGGCCTGCAGGAATATACCCTATCCAGATTCTCCTAAGCTGATACAGGTTTGTAGGAAAATTGGAAAATACCTTAACTCGAAGAAGTTGGTTGGCCATGGGAGATGGGGCTTTGCCATAATCGCCTTCATGCAATCTCATGAGAACAAAGCCTTTGGAATTCATTAAAATTTGCTTTGAGGGCTTCTCCATTCACTAGGAGTTATATAATGTGTGAGAACGAGATAAGCCAATTTGAGAGGAACTTTGCAATTTGTAGTAGGAAATGGACAAAGGGAGAGGTTGTGCGACGGAAGAAGGGAGATCGGCTTGAGGTTGAAGGAATCGAGGGAATGATTGAGAGCAAAGTGTCATGGAGAAACTTTTCCCAAGTTGTCCGTGCGGCCTTAGCACTCTTTCCTTGATGCTAAGTCAGCCTAACCCTTGCAATGCAGGACTAGAATGCCCAAAACTCTTTTAGAGAGGAGAGGTTAGAAGTAAGAAAAGCACTTCACTATGTAAAGGAACTTTACAATACAAGATTCTTGAGAACTTTGGATGGTCCTTGCACCTTGCTTGCTTCCTTATTGCTTGGTTATTGCTTGATTACAAATGAGGGGTGAGGACCTCTATTTATAGTCCTTCCCATGGCCCTAGGAATAATCTAGAAAGAATATTCTAGACTACAATAAAGTATATGCATGGTTTTAGATCATTCCACACCACTCCTATCATATACAAGAGTTCTAGAGTATTCCACATTATCCTAGAGTTCTCTTGAAGCATTCCTCTTCCAAAGCCTTCTAGAATATGGTGGAACCTTCTAGAGTCCTCAAGGCTTTTTCCCGTCTTTCTATAATTCTCTAGAAGCTTCCCTCATTGTGTATGGCTAAGAGAGCATGGCTGACCTCCCTTAATATAGCTTCGTGATATTCTCCCCCACCTAAACCCGTGATGCCCTCATCGTGCCTTCATCTAAATTACTATAGAGTGTCTTCATCTTCAATTGGCCTCACTATCAGCAACCCTTTCCATTTGATGAGATAATTTCTGCAGTTTGACACCCTTCTCGTGTGAACTTTCATTTCTTCTACGTCCTTGTCAAAAGGAGTACTCACTGGTATAAGAGCTCCCTTAGATTCCTTTAGGTCCTCCTTTTCTATTTTTTTATGTTTTTATGCCCTCCTAGCTGCCTTGTGTAGTGCGATCCTAGGTATCTCCCTTTTGGGTGAGAGCTCTTTTGAAAACTCTACCGGTGAGATGTCCTTGAACTCTTCAAGTTCCACTGTAGCCTCCCGTGGCATGTCTTCTTGTGACCTTGGTTCTTCATCATCCATATCATGAAGAACAGCCAAGCCATTTTCCTCTTCGTTTTGAGTGTCTTTGAATTGGATGGCCATGAGCATCTTGGCATCTAACCTGAGGTTCTTATTACTAGCACCATGCAAGTTTTATTGCCCTCCATGATGCACATGCTATTGGTAAATGGCATCGGGAATGCTTTTTCCTGATCCAAGAAATCAAATCTAATGATAACTTTATAATCATCCATTGGGATGACGGAGAAGTTTAGCATACATGACCAAGCTCTCATATTGGTCTTCACTTCTCGAGTTATGCCATGTATTGGCTTTGCCTCTGAGTTGACTACCTTGATGGAGCCTCCTCCTCCAACTGCTGGTAGTCCTAGCCGCCTTGCTTCTTCTACAGAGATGAAATTATGGGACGCCCCCTTGTCTACCATGGAAGTGATAGTTTTTCTCCCAATAATCATCTCTACAAAGAGCAACCCCTTGGCTTATGGCTTTGAAATAGCCTGAATCCCATTCAGTTGCATGGATCCCACTTGTGCCACCATATCATTCTCCTTGTCTTTCGCTGCCTCATGATGACTTACTAACAAGGAGTTCAAGGCATTCTTCTGAGGACTCTCCCTTGCCCAATGAGGGCCTCCACAAAGAAAGCAATTATTATGTGGTTGGCTCTTACCTTCCTTCTGCCTTCCATTGTATTTTTCTCGTGGCAATACTCCTCTCTTTGTTGTCCTTTGTCTCCCCCACCATTATCATAAGTACTCTTCTTCTCCTTTGGCTTTGTGGACTCCTTGGTATAATCGATCAAGCTTTCTACAATAGCAATGGCGGTTGCAAGATCTTGCACTCCACACCTCCAAAGTTCTTAGCCCAGCATTGGAGTCCATCCATGAAGTTGAAGAGGAAACTTTGACATATCGGGATTTCAAGGACTAAAAAGTCTTTGACTCGATCGACCCTTCTTGTTTGAGCCTTCTTAATTTGGCTCTAGCCTCATCCTCGTTCTCGGATAGAACCGCTTCTGAGTTCTTTCTTGTCATCAAGGTTGATATGGTGTGCATACCTTTCTCCATATCTCCTCCCTCCTCCTCCACAACAGAGCTATGTCCGAAAAGAGCAACAAATTGACTTTAGAACCTTCATTAGTGATGCTCATGGCTCCAAAGTGTTGTTCTAGTCCCCATAGGAAGTTCTCCACCTCCTTTGTGTTGGACTACCCAAGCTCTTTGGTTTAGGCACTTCGATCCTCTTGGCTTCAACGACATGGCTGCTGGATCCGGCTACTAGCGCCCTCTTGCATAGAGCGATGTCCCCTAGCATCTCCTCTATGCCTACACGTAGACTAGTCATCTCCTCCTCATGAGATCGCTGCATCTCACGGAGCTCCCCCCATTAAGTCCTCCCGCATTTTTTTCCATCTGATCTAGGAGGGATTCCTTCAGCTTGGCCAACAAGTCTCTGATTGATGAGTGGATGGTGGTGTCCTCCTCCTCGAGGCCATTCACCCTTTCTCCTAGATCCTCCATCTGGGCTTCCATCCCACTATAGCCTCCTCCACTTGAGGCATGCACGGCATAAAACCAGAGATTACTCTTTGGATTTCCCATATGGCTTAGATGCGGTAGGATCACGCTGCTCCTCACGATCTCAGACTTGTTGAGATAACTCCACATTAGTGGTATCCGATCCAACAACTTGCTCTTTGCTAACCTTCTTCATGCCTCCAACCTTTGCTCTGATACCAACTATCATAGAGAAACTTTTTCCAAGTCGCCTGTGCGGCCTTAGCACTCCTTACTTGATGTTAAGTTAGCCTAACCCTTGCAATGCAGGGCTAGAATGCCCGAAACTCTTTTAGAGAGGAGAGGTTAGAAGTAAGGAAAGCACTTCACTATGCAAAGGAACTTTACAATACAAGATTGCTTGGGAACCTTAGATGGTTCTCGCACCTTGCTTGCTTCCTTATTGCTTGGTTATTTCTTGATTACAAATGAGTGATGGGACCTTTATTTATAGTCCTTCCCATGGCTCTAGGAATAATCTAGGAAGAATATTCTAGAATACAATAAAATATATACATGATTCTAGATCATTCCACATCACTCCTACCATATACAAGAGTTCTAGAGTATTATACACTATCCTAGAGTTCTCTTGAAACATTCCTCTCCAAAGCCTTCTAGAATATGGTGGAACCTTCAAGTCCTCAAGGTTTTACCCCGTCTTTCTATAATTCTCTAGAAGTTTCTCTCATTGTGTATGACTAAGAGAACATGGCTGACCTCCCTTAATATAGCTCCATGACAAAAGGCTTCAAATCTGCATGTGAGGAGTTGAACGAGAGTGTGGGAGGCCGATTGAGTGGGTTTTAAGCTTTATTTTAAACTTCAAGTTAATTAATATATGTCTATTAATTAAGCATCAAATCAACTTTAATTTGAATTTTATGACGATGAAATTATATAGTTAATATATATGTCAATCTTAAGTTATTCGATGTTGGACACAACGGCATTGTCCATTTCACCATCTAAGCCGGGTTTGAGTCAATCGTAGATTTCTTAAAATGTGCATTGTCGCTTCCAATCACTTGACATTCATGTAAACTTGTCTAAATTGAGTATGAATAGTCTCATTTGATAGATTTTTGATATTTAGAAACTAACATCGTAATCAATTTTAAGAATGGAGGTCGTCTGCCATCATCGTAACCACCTGACCTCGATATGTGCGTAGGCATGTTGATGGCTCCATCGCTTGATTGGTTGAGCAATATTTATATTCTGATCAATTTCATTGTTCTGAACACAATGGCAAAATTCGTTCGTCGATCGGAGATTTTTTCAACTACTTTTTACGATGTTTGGCGCATCTTATCTCCGATTTGCGATTACATCAAAGGTCCATCGATTTTAGATTTTAAGCTCCACTCGGCTGATGTATCATGCATGGAGGTCAACAGTTCATGAAAATAATAACAATATAAAATCAAGCATTAGCATGGAGGTACCATGCTAGTTGGAACATTATTTAAGTAATATGTTCTCTTAGTAGTCCCTCTTAGGAATTTTTTTGGGAGGAGGAATTCTATATTAGAGCCTTTCTTAAGGATTCTTTTAGAGCTTCTCTCAAAATTGTCTCAAAAGATTTTTCAAGGAAGGTTATCTATAGAACCTCTCAAATTATACTAAAGAATTTTATTTTAGAATTTGAGAGTTCATAAATTATTATCAAGTTGTTGGAAACTTATTGTGATAACTTTAAAATAGTTTTCTTTTTTCCTTTAAGAATGAAATATACTCAAATGATGAGAAATATACAACAACAACAACAACAACAACAACAACAAAAACAACAAGTCTTAATCCCACTAAGTGGGGTCGGCTACATGAATCCTTCATCTCCATTGTGTCTTGTTATGTGTCAAATTCTCATTTAATTCAAGTATACTAAAGCCATTTTTTATACATCTTAGCCAAGTATTTTTAGGTCTACCTCTACCTGTCTTAACATAAGGCAAATCTAATGTATTTATTCTCTAACCAAGTCATCTGACGACATTTTATGTGGTCAAACCATCTAATCTCTCTAATCTTATCGCACTGAGCTACTCCAACTTTTTTTCCAACATACTCATTTTGCATTTTATCTCTAAGAGTAAATTCACTCATCCACCTAAGCATCCTCATCTCTGTAACACTTAACTTAGTCTTATGCTTCTCTTTTATTGGCCAACATTTTGCACCATAAGTCATTGCAGGTCTTACCACCATCTTATAAAATTTTCTCTTATGTTTAAGTGGAACTTTTCTATCACACAATAGGCCATATGCATTCCTCCACTTCAACCATCCAACTTGAATTCTACTAATAACATCTCCATCTATTTCACCATCATTTTGAACAATAGAGCCTAAATATCCAATCTCTCACTCTTATTAATGACTTGTTCATAATGTCACAACACTACCACTAGAACTTCTACAACTAAAATTGCACTCATATATTCGCTTTAGATCTACTTAAAATATTTATCTTTCTATGAACCATAATATCTATTAATTCCATTAATTTACCTCTAAGAGTACCTATATTCCAAGATCCTAACCTAATTCTAGTTGGACTAACTTTGCGCATCCGTCCATAATGTGGGAACCCTTGCTTATTTAACACTGCACCCGGGCGTTGATGCAGCAGCTCTGGCACATTTTTCACTATATTCAAGCCATACAGCGCATCGCTTCGAGGGGACATCCTAGCATTAACACAATGATTTAAAGGATTCATGTCATGATTATTTCGATAAGTTTTATGTTAGCTGTCGACTACCTATTGCAACCCTCCACTTTCCACATCCGGACTTGGGACCGGCAAAGGTAGTGTATTAAACAATTTAACCACAGAAGTTTTAAAAATAAAGAGCATGTGTGCATTAGACACATTATAATTGATCTCATGTTCACAAAAAATATTGGTAAATGTTTGCAGCCAAAGATATTTCAAGAACACATATGAATAAAAGATCTTAATTGTAACAATAAGTAATGTAATACATGTTTTAAGACTCATAAATTTATATTTTACTAAAATATACACAATTTCAGTCAATTATAATAAGAAATCTGGCAAAGATATTATTGTGGACCATAAGAAATAAATGTATTTATCTCACTTTTAGACTTAAATAGAGAGTTGAAAATGATGTGAAATATGAAACAAGACAAGTTGAATAAATAATATATAATTGTCATAAACAACACTGGTAATTTTCATTCTATGAAAATTGCAGTAAACCTTCTAGAAATAAGTTTGTTTATGTATAGTTAAGCTATAAAATATTAACATTCTGATCTCATTATCGGATCAGGTTGGAGAATTTTAGAATAAATCTTGAATAACCCTATTTCAAGGAGATGATAGGTAGCCATAATCTCCATACTTGATAACAGTTGAAGCTGATTAAGTGGTTATAGCCTCCATCATTTATGAGATGATAATAATTACTTTAATTCATAATCAATAGCGAACAATATATTGCCTTTCCATTCAATTGATGGATGCACCAGATTAAAAGAACGATATGCATAAATTGTTCCTTTCCCTAACTATAACGGCTATGAAATTTACTCCATCTTTAAGCCTTTCTAACTTTCAAGGAACACGTGATGAATATGTGAAGAAATTAATTTATGCAAATGATATTTCATTCTTCATTAAGTTATGGCTTTCTTTTTTTTCATCTATATTGTTGTTTTGTAATGCATCTATGAAGATTATTTCATCAAAATTTTAGAATTTCTATGTTTTTCTAATGACGGTAGTATGAATGCTAACACTAGAAGATTAAGACATGCATGCCATGAACAAGGATAAAAAATGACTTGGATCCATCCAAATGAACTAAAAAAAAAAATTAAGGTGAATTAAATAGAGGGTTTAATCACCCCTGATCCGAGATGTAACCTTTCGACCGTTATATCCCGCTCATTCAAATCGTAAAGATGGATCAAAGTCATTCAACTCGTCGACGACCAAACAATGCTAAATGGTTTGCTGCAATGCATCGGCTACCCCCGCCGATATCGTCGCTCACTACCGTCGGCCTCCTTGACCACCCTGTACCTCTTGCACACCGCAGGCTTCGCTGTGCCCGATGGCCCTTCTCTACTCTCCTCATCTTCCCCTCCATCCGACTCCTCCATCTGGAACGCTGCCATTCGTCGCATGGTTGATGACGGTGACCATGCTGGTGTACTCACCTTATACCGTCGCATGAGCTCCCCTTCTTCCCGCGCTATCCCTGATAACTTCACCTTCCCTCCGGTCCTCAAGTCCTGCGCCCACCTCGGTGACCTCGTTGAGGGCAACCGTATCCACCGAGATGCCTCCGAACTCGGTTTAACTGCAAACATCTTTGTTTCCAACTCCCTCATTTCTATGTACGGTAGGTGCGGTGATTTGAGTGCTGCAAAGAAAGTGTTCGATGAAATGCCTGAAACGAACGTCGTCAGTTGGAGTGCGATGATCGGCGCATATGCCGATAATGAGCGTCATGAAGAAGCATTATCTCTATTTCGTCGTATGATAGAAAGAGTTAGACCGAATAGACCCACTTTTCTTAGGGTGATACCTTGCATTCACAGGAACGAGGATGCCGACGATTTGTATAAGCTTATAGCAAGAATGGGTCTTGATGCAGACACTATGGTCATGAACGCGTTGATGGTGATGTATGCAAGGTGTGGAAGAGTTGGGTTTTCGAGGAGGTTGTTTGACGGGATTATTAAGAAGGATTTGGTTTCTTGGAGCTCAATGATCGAGGCTTATGCACAGGCAGACATGTTTGCTAAAGCCTTGAATCTGTTTAGGGATATGAAGGTTATTGGAGTTGTTCCTGACCATGTTACTGTCTGATCTGATTCGCGCGTGCTCAAATTTGACAATGGCTTCTGTTCGACACGCACAATTTATTCACGCTCTTGTTGTTCGAGGCTTCTATCAGCAGAACGTGATGGTAACGACAGCTTTGGTTGATCTTTATGTGAAGCGCGGTAGACTCCATTCTGCACGTATGGTGTTTGATAGAATGCAGGAGAGGAGTGTGGTTACGTGGAGCACCATGATTTCTGGGTATGGAATGCATGGTTTTGGAAAGGAATCAATTCAACTTTTTGATCAAATGAAGTGTTGCATGAGACCAGATCATATTGTGTTTGTTTCAGTCCTTTCAGCTTGTAGCCATGCTGGATTGATCGATGAGGGATGGCAATGCTTCCATTCCATGACTTCGGAATTTGGAATCACCCCCAGAGCGGAACATTATGCCTGCATGGTTGATCTTCTTGGACGTGCTGGGAAGCTAATGGAAGCTCGGGAATTCATCGACAAAATGCCAATATATCCGAATTCTAGTGTGTGGGGATCATTGCTAGGTGCTTGTCGAATTCATCCTGACCTAAAAATTGCAGAATTAGCTGCAAGATCACTGTTTGAGTTGGACTCTAAGAATTCTGGACGATACATTATTTTGTCTAATATCTACGCTTCCTTGGGCAAGATCGAAGAAGCTAATAGCATTCGAACTCTGATGAGAAGACGAGGAGTGAAGAAAACAGTAGGGTATACTGTTATAGAGCTGAAGGGTAAGATTTACAAATTTTAGTTGGGGATCGGTCGAATCCAGATTCAGATTTGATATATAAAGAATTGGATAGATTGATGAGAAGGATTAAGGAAATGGGTTACATTCCAAACATCAGTTTTGCGTTGCATGATGTGGAAGAGGAAACCAAGGAACAATCTCTGTTTGTACACACTGAGAAACTAGCGATAGTCTTTGGAATTTTGAAGTTAGATCCTGAAAGTGAGATCAGGATTCAAAAGAATCTCAGGGTATGTGGTGATTGTCATGAAGCGACCAAATTTATTTCACAAGTAACTAAAAGGAAAATTATAGTCAGGGACTCTCACAGGTTTCATCATTTCAGTGGGGGGTCTTGCTCATGTGGAGATTATTGGTGATTTTATCTGAAAATCTGACAGTTCGATTTGTCTGAAGAACTGTATTTCGCCCCCACCCTTCTTCAACAAGAAACCAAGAACCATGGAGCCCTTTTTCTGTTTGGAGATGATCAGTGGTATACATCTTTCAAAGAACACAATATTTATGCAGATCAGCAATGAAAATCAATCAACAGATGGCTGTAATTTTTCATAAAGATGATTGTGAAGTTGTGTGAGAACAGTAATTTTTTTGGAAGTAAATGTAAATATTAATATATTTTTCAAGTTGAACAATAGTTCTCTTAACCTATTACATATGCCTTAAAAAGTAAGTACAAATGGAGGCATGATAATAATCTGGAAAAGCAAAATAGTGAGAACACTGCATCAAATAGAAACTCCACTTCGGTCCTGCTGATCCATTTGAATTGGTTCAGATTTTTGTAAAAATAGCTATAAATCTATTGTAATAATAATAGATTTTTTTTAATTATTGTGCATATTATTAACTTTTTCTTCCAAAAATTTTGAATAAAAAATTTCCAATTATAAACATGTTCTAGTATATCTGATTGTAAAACTGCTTCTAATTTAAAAGAAAATTATAGCCAGTATAGAAAAGATAATAATCTGAAAAGGAAAAATCTATTTACAATGCTCTTTCTCTAATGTCATTTTAAAAAGATGGTTGCCTTTGGATCTTAACATTTCTTATTAGCCCATCCTCATTACAAATATTGGAACATAATCATAGCTTCCATAATATTTCAAAACTACAAAGAAATTTTTATCTTATATTCACTGCAGAGAAAGAAACAGCAAGAGATTTAATCAAAATTTAATAGTATTGATATGACACTGAAAATTCTACTAGTCGAAGCACGAATCTTGATGTCAAAAGCAAGTTGATCCTCAGTTGAAACTAATCGAGATCAAGCACTTAAAATATCATTGAAAACTTTGAGATATCGCTAAATCCATAAATAACTCTTAAACGAGTGTTTATAGACAACTAAAGCCTTGACGAATCTAAAGCAAAGATCTCATAATTCGACTTCGCTTTGAGCATTCAAATACTTAGAATACATCAAAGGAATCATTCTGAGCCGTCCGATGAAATGGAGTGGTTCAAATTTTGCATGTATTTACAGAGACGCCACTCCTTCAATATATAAATAGTCCCTCATTCCTCATATGAAGGGGGCCCAAGCAAAAGAGAGGAGAGAGCTCTAAAGCTTGAAAATCCTCAAAGCACAATCTTGCCACCGCTCGACGGTTGTCAACCACGCCACGCCGTTAGCCAGCCCGATCCTAGGCCACAATCTCCGATCACCATCATGACAACCTTCATCACATCATCGATCCTCCCAGATTCTGCTACCATTAGCAATCGTTACAACGAACGTGACTATATGGTCCGTTTATATGATTCTTGGATTCTCATTGTCAGCTCTTCTCATGAACAATTTTGTAATCCTATTATCGAATTTTGTACTCAAAACAAATAGATAGTGGAACTGGCTCTGGTTTTTCCCTCTTTTCGAGGGTTTTCACGTAAAAATTCTGAGAGTTTTATTATTAATTCTTCAAACCTTCGTGCTCGACTACACAAAAGCTAAGAACTTTACTCTACCGCGAATGGTTTTCTAGACGCAATAGTTTGATACCGTCTATGTGAAATTGATTCTCATTATTTCATTTTATATGACGACCAAGTTTCCCAACAAGATCAAAACCACCATCAAGGTGGAGCATTTCAAGCTTTTAAAGAGTGCAAGAAGAATGAAGAATCATCAAACTGCTCCTTCCGATTTTGTCGAATTGAGGCAACTCTTAATCTCAAAAGATTATCCAAATCAATAATCTGGATATCTAATTGATTATCAGTTAGAGAACCAAGTCAGCAATACAAATAAAAAAGACCAAGGTTAAGGATCAACTTTGCTACAACCACAAACGGATGTTTTAATTCGCCTCTTCCATACAGGTTAATGTCGTCAAGTAATATTTTGATAAACAACCTCGGATGGGTCAAAAATCCTCAGCCGATTCAATTCGATCTCTTCCAAGGTTAACGGCAAAGACTAATAAACAACCTCTGATAGATCAAAACTGCACCTACCCATGCGGTTACATCGACCAAAGATCGGACAAACAACCTTAGAAAGGTCAAAATCATCTCGATTCAATTCGACCTCTTCCATAAAGATTAACGTCATCGAGCAAAGACTCAAGTATCCTAGATAGTCAAAAGGTCCTTGGTGGACCCACGACCTCTTTCATAGTGCACGTCATGTAACACCTCGACAAACAACCTGATAGTCAAAATCCTGGATTCAATTCGACCTCATCCATAGTTAACGCCGCCGGTAACACGACAAACAACCTCGGATAGGTCAAAAATTCACGGATTCAATTCAACCTCTTCCATACAGGTTAATGTTATCGGGTAACACTCTGACAAACAACCTCGGATAGATCAAAAATCCTTAGCGAATTCAATTTGACCTCTTCCATATAGGTTAACGTCATCGGGTAACACCCTAACAAACAACCTCAGATAGTCAAAATCTCGGGATTCAATTCAATATCCACACAAGTTAACGCCATCGCAAAGACTTTGACAAAACAACCTAGATAGGTTAAAAGGTCATTGGTGGACTTCCAGACCTCTTCCACGTGATTAACGCCATCGTAACACGATAAACAACCTCGGATGGGTCAAAATCCCGCCGGATGAATTAACCTCTTCCATAAAGTTAATTGAGTCACACTCGACAAGCAACTCGATAGGTCAAAATCATCACCGCCGCTTCCACCTCCAATCTCACTTACTACCGACTACTATCGCCATCGTTAATTATCCGGCCATCTCTAACGGCCAAGACTAACGCGTTGTCACCGCCGGGCCAATATCGCCATATCTTCGCTGTCACCAATTATCGTTGCGAGTTATCTCGCTGACTTGAGCTCGCCACTGCTGACTACCATCATTGTTGGCTACACACTCTTCGCTTCAATCATTGCTGCCACCGCTGATCTTCGAATTATCTTTAATGAACACTATCGTTGCAATCATCTCTGGATTACTGACGCTGGCTTATCGCTGATGATTACTATTCTATTGTTGCTGAAACTACCTCTGGCGACCACTCCGGCTGCCATGACAACTGCCGGTTATCACGCGCTGGCTACTCGCTGTTATTATCGCTGATTACACTACTATTATCGGCCATCTCCGACGGTTAAGACATTATCATGGCTCGCCGCCATTTAGAAGCATCTCGCCGGCTACCACCATCGCTGCCGGTTCCGCGAATCCATCGACGCGCATGCCAAAAGCCGCTGTTTCCGCCAATTACCACGCTGGCCGGTTAATCATCGTTGCGCCACCGCTGCTGAATTTTCTCCACCATCTTCGCTGAACACCATCGTGTTTCATCCCTGCTGACTACCGACGCCATCGCTATCGCTGACCATCCGCTCAATTGCTGCTGATTACCCCCATTGCTTGCAGCTGCCGTTATCATTGCCGCTGACACTATACCGACACCGCTGCTGAATTATCTCGCTTCCGCCACTACTATCGTCCGGTCATCCGCTGATTATCGCCGGCGACCACCGCTTCATTATCATCGTCGTTTGCTATCGCCGCCGATGACCGCTCAACTCAATCCGACGAGTCAATTGACACCTCTTTCGAGGGAAATCGGAGCTTTGATGAACTTCCTTGATCGCCCAACTGGTCCTAACGAGGTCGTTGACACCTCTTTCAAGAGAAAATGGAACCTGTGATGAACTACATCGCCTCAACGACCTTCTTCACTCAAGAAGAAGAGAAGACAGATGAGTGTGTGCTTTTCGCCTTGGGGTTTTATAAACCCCATAGGGGTAAAACAATCACTAAAAATCATCAAAAACCGCTAAAAATCGCTGAAAACCGCCAAAAACCACCGAAAATCTCCAAAATGAGTTGCTATGCTGCGGTTCGCATGCTCGCCATGTGGGCATGGTGACTCGCTTCGGACCATGGACCGACCACACCCGCTGAGCACCGCCCGCCCTCACAACACCAGAACCTCATGGCCGCGCTGACATGGGCTCGAACCCATGATGCTACGGTTCACGCGATGCTCAAGTTGCTCATGTATGCTCGTGGCTCGGATGGGTCCATAACCCCGAAATCTGTCAAGGCAGACATCCGCTCCGACCCGCCTGGATCATAATCTTGTACTATGAAGATTTGTTCTCTCAAAATGTATTAGACCCGTAAATTTCATTGAAAATTTTGTTATTTTCAAGTATATATATAAATATTTTGGATGATTGAGATAATGTCATCCAAAAATAGAAACCGATAAATCAAAAATTCTACAAGCACAAATCTTGATGTCAAAAGCAAGTTGATTCTCAGTTGAAACTTGTCGAGATCAAGCACTTAAAATATCATTGGAAACTTTGTGATATAAGTTAAATCTATAAATAGCTCTTAACATGGAGTGTTTATAGTCAAATCAAGCATCTTGACGAGCCGAATCTAACAAGCCAAGATCTCATAATTCCGACTTCGTTTGAGCATTCAAATACTTAAAATACATCAAATGATCAAAGGAATCATTCTAAGTCGTCCGATGAAGTAGAGCGATTTGGATTTTGCATGTATTTATGGAGACGTCACTCCTCTAAACTATAAATAGTCACTCATTCCTCATATGAAGAGGGCCCAAGCAAGAGAGAGGAGAGAGCTCTAAAGCTTGAAAATCTTCAAGACAATCATGCCACCGGACGGTTGTCAACCACCACCGGCCACCGTTGATCCTCGCTGCCGCCAATCTCACGATCACTATCATGACAACCTTCATCTCCATCGATCCTCACTGCTCATCATCATCTGCTACCACTAGCAAATGTTACAAGCTGAACGTGAATATATGACTGCTATTATCTGATTATGGGATTCTCATTATCGCCTCTTCTCTACAATTTGTAATATATCGGAAATTTTGTACTCTGAAACAAATACATAGTGGAAGATTCTTACTGGGCTAGTCCCCGTGATTTTTCCCTCTTTTCGAGGTTTTTTTACGTAAAAATTCTAGAATTTTATTATTAATTCTTCAAACATCTGTGTGTGTGCTGGACTCCGCAACAAAACTAAGTCGTAAATTTTTACTCTATCGCAACTGATTTTCTAGTATGCAATAAGTATTATTATTATGTTCTACAAAATTAAGCTGGCCACTCGACCAAAATTCAGCAGGTGGAAAAGAAATCGAGTTGGTTCAATATCTGCAAAGACAAACTTCTTTTGAACTTTATCTACATAGAATCATTTTCTGGCAGGTTGGAGAGCAATTATAGCCGATGCTTCTAGGTTTTTCTCCCCTCTTCTCCCCTCCTCGATCTCCTCCTCCTCCTTTCTCCTGCCGATCCCTCCGATAACCCTCCTCAGGTTGCCGACCTCGCCGGAGGTCACCACCACGCCTCGGGTTCATGGATCCTACATCTAACCCCTTCTTCACACCTCTTTCCCCCCCTCTAAAATCATCTGCTCCCCTTCCATCCAATCAAGATCCCCTCCATCCTCCCATGAACAATGTATGGAAGGATCTTCTTCTATCCCAGAATGAAAAGAGCCAAGCCCTCCCTCTCTCCTTCATTCCATGGATTCAGTGAAGTCTCCTTCTCCTCAAGAAGAGCTCACTGACGGTCAAAAGGAATGGCACCTCTCCCTCATTGGTCATGCAATAGGGAAACGACCCTTTTATGGTGCTCTCCTTGCTGCGATTAAGAAGAAATGGCAATTCAAAGGTACTCTTGACCTCCTCACCCTAGATGGTGATTATTTCCTTTTCAGATTTAATTGTCAGGAAGACTACAATTTGGTTTGGAACAATGGTCCTTGCTTTCTTAACGGTCGGCCGTTTATTTTCCAACAATGGACTTGGGACTTTCGGCCATCCAAAGAATCCATCGAAGCTCCCACTGATCAAGTTGCGAACTTCCCCTCACTGGAATGAATCCGGCTTCTCCAAAGTTGCAAGTCGTGTTGGCATCCCGCTAGCTGTGGACAATCTCACTGCCGCCAAGACCCGCATCACCTTCGCTCGTATATGTGTTCAGATAAATACCTCCTCCTCTTCCGACCCATCAACTTAAATGGTAAAAAGTTCAATCAGGAAATAATCTATGACTGGAAACCCACTGTATGTCCTTCTTGCAATACCTTCTCCCATGATACTCGATCCTGCCCTCATAACCCCACTCCCCCACAGAATCTCAGAGGGCGTAGTAGAAGTCGTGTTCATCTACGGGTCCCTAGAAGAGAGGCACACCATCAGCAGGAGAACACACAGAGGAACTCCTCTCCTTATCAGGAACTGACTAATACTCAGATAAGCCCCTCTCTCCCCCAAGTCTTGACAACTGCTAAGTCTTCCAATACGCCTACTATCATGGCATCCCACCTTGACGGATCTAGCAGACCCCCTCTCCCTCTATTGCTATTGCAGATCTAAACCAATCTCCTATCCCCTCCCCCCCACTGGATGCTCCTCTGATACAAGAAGAAGATATTATTACCTCGACTGATAACACCGATACCTACAACAATGCTACTATGGGCGACTCAAATTATGTCGGGGTCATCACTAGATCGGCCGCTGTCTCTCCTAATAGACAAATTCAGCTACATAACTCTGGGAAAGTGCCCAAATCCCCTGGCAAAGCTGTGAATGAGGGTGGTAATTCTTCATCTAACCCTCTTCCTACTCCACTGAAAAGCAATAAAAAGAAGGGCAAGAAGCCCTTAATTACCTCATCCCAATGAATCAGTTAACATTTGGGAGCTGGAACGTCCGTGGTCTCTCTGCCGTTGGCCGCAAGCTGGACTGCCTGAGAATCATAAAGGACTTCCATCTTGACCTTCTCTGTCTAATAGAAACAAAGCTCCAATCTGAAATCCCTCCCAATCCCTCCTCTCATCTGAATTTCAACATGTTTAACTCTGAAGCATCTGTTTCTAATTTTGAATGCTCTCCTGGTGGTCGCATTTGGATTAAATGGAGTTCAGACAAGCTTAACTTTGACCTCATTTCTAAGACACACCAATTCATACATGGTAAAAATCCTTTCTCCCTCACATGCATCTATGCTGATAATGAAGCCAGTATTAGGAAGGCATTATGGAATTCCCTTAGGGAATTAGCTGACTCGATGAACTCTCCTTGGATCTTACTGGGAGATTTCAACTGTCCTCTAATTAGCAAAGATAAAAAGGGAGGTAACTTGGTTTCTCTCAACAACTCCCTTGATTTCAAAGAGTGTGTAAATGATTGTGAGCTTCTTGAATTGCCTAGCACTGGACTGTTTTACACTTGGTTCAATCAGCAGACTGACAAACCAATTTTTTCCAAACTGGATCGTGTATTCTGTAATTCACTCTGGCTGGAGCAATATCCCTCAGCATACTATAAAGCTCTCCCACCTCATTCATCTGACCATTCACCTTTGGTAACTTTTCTCCATACTCCCATCTCTACCTCTCACCGTTTTCTTTTCAGGAATTATTGGACTGCTACACAAGGGTTTCAAGAAGTTATTAAGGAAGCTTGGGGTAACTACATTCATGGTGATCCTCTCTTCATTCTCTAAAAGTTATATCATGCTAAGATATTGCTAAAACTCAAATTGGGAGAAGGAGCCTCTATCTTTGAAACTTAATTCTGAGAAATGATCACCAAAAGATTAGAGCTTGAACCTTTAACTCCTCCTTGCTTCTTGATGCTAAGGATGTCAAAACGAGATACACCGATCTTCTAATGCAGAAAGTCTTTGATTCAACAAAGAGCTAAAGCTCACCGGCTCACCCAGAGATGATGACATCAAATTTCTTTACTACTCAATTAAAGAAAGGAAAAATGCCAATTTGATTAGAGAAATACACTCTGGGATAGTAATCGATCAACATTTGAAGAGTTCGCAATTATTTTTCGTGACTTTAAATAGTCAGACCTCTTGTTATTCCTTCTCAACCTTCCTCGGAACTCGCTTTCTTCTAAAGCGTGATGAACTTGTTGTTGAATTCTCAGATAAGGAAATCCTCACTGCACTTAGAAGCATTAACGTGAATAAGTCCCCTGGTCCTGATGGTTTTAACTCCAAATTCTTCATTGCTTCCTGGGATATTATAGGAAAATCTTTCCTAAATGCTGTTAAATACTTTTTTAAAACCTCTAAAATGCCAAAATGTTTCAAACACACATTACTCACTCTTATTCCAAAGATTAAACACTCCAACAAGATTGAAGATTTCAGACCTATCTCCTTATGTAATACCTTCTACAAGGTGGTTTCCAAACTATTAGCTAGTAGAATGAAGAGGTCTCTTCCTTCAATCATCAACATAGCCCAATCTGCCTTCACCAAAGGGAGAGACATAGCAGATAACCTAGCTATGGCTTTTGAAATTTGTAATGAGTTTGCTACCAAGAATAGCAATAGGAATCACTATTTTCTTGCTAAATTTGACTTGAGAAAGACATTTGACAAGGTAAATAGACATTCCATAATCCACAGGTTACTCAACAAAGGGTTCCCTATGAAATTCACCAAATGGGTGGAAGCATGTATCATGGATGTTCCTTTCTCAATAGTCCTAAATGGAAGTATCAAAGGCTTTTTCCCTTCCACAAATGGACTTAGACAAGGATGCCCCCTTTCCCCCTACCTATTTACTATAGCTATGGATACATTCTCCTGTATCATAGATAAGGAAGTTAATCTTGGTCTTCATAACCCTATTGCTATTACAGGATGTAAAATCTCCCATTTACTATATGCTGATGATCTCTTGGTCACTGGTGAAGCTATTCAACCTACTTTCAATTCCCTGAAATCCTCCCTGAAAACCATCAAAAACTACCTTGGGCTGGAGGTAAATAGAACTAAATCTTCTATTTGCTTTTCTAAGGGCTGTAAAAATATAGACGAGCTCCTCTCCATCCTCAACATTATGCAGGGCTCCTTCCCCCTAAAGTATTTAGGGCTCCCTCTAGTGACGGGTCCTATCAAATTGGCTCTCTTCAACCCCCTCTTTGATAGACTTCAAGCATGGCTAGCCGGTTGGAAGACGAAATTCCTCTCCCTTGGTGGTAGACTACAGCTTATTAAATCTTCTATTAACAGTTATTTATCATATTGGTTTCGGGCCATGAATATCCCTGATGGTATTATCAAGAAGATTTGTTCATTTACTGCTAGATTTTTCTATCACTCTGGAGAACAGAAGAGGCTTTATACAATTTCCTGGGCCCGTACCACCCTTCCTAAAGACAAAGGAGGCATTGGCCTCCTCTCTGCTTCCTCCCTAAACCAAATATGCAAATTAAAGATGATATGGAAAATCTGCTCGGGGGGCTCACTGTTTGCTAGGTGGTGTGAATCTAAATATATATCCTTATGGCACCCCTTTTCACACAGATCTTCTCCTCTCTGGAAATCCATTCAAACTGATAGCAAATAAATTTAAAACCAAATTTTCATACAAAGTTGGATGTGGTCTGAACTTCTCCCTTTTCTATGACCCATGGTGTGATGGAGAATCTCTTTTCAGCTTATTGGGAAAGAATGGGGTCCTCTCCCCTCGGTTTTCTGATCGCCAAGGTTTGTTCCTTAATCCTCAATGGTATGTGGAATTTCTCTTCTTCTACATTGGCTGCTTTTCCTAGCTGCTATAACAGGTTTCTAAATTCCCCTATTCTGGGAGGTGAGGACTCTATATGCTGGTTGAATGTTCATAATCCTACTATAAAGGATTTCAAAGAAGCTGTTTTTGAATCCCATCCTAACATGAGCTGGAGTAAGGAGATCTGGTATAAAGGAAGTGCTGTGAATTACGCACTTTACTGTTGGTTGGCATATATGAAAGGACTCAAAACCACTGACATATTAGCTAAACGAGGAATCGGCTCTTCCACCATCTGTTGTCATTCACACCCTGAAACCCACTCGCATTTATTTTTTGAATGTCCATACTCTATGAAAACGAGAGCTCTTATCTTGAATGGTCGACTTATTGCCGCAATCCTCATTACAACAGGTATTAAGCTTTGTGGATGATACTCAGCATAATGCGATTATCCGACTTCACTTACCTTACTACGGCTGTTCTGGTTTACTCTCTCTGGAGAGAACGTAATAAGCGTATTTTTACTGCTATCCTCAGATCTTCTCTTATAATTGAGATCAGAGTTGCGCCAAATTACAACTATGGAAAATCAAATGTTCCTAGCCCTCGCAAGTGCAGGATATGCTTCTTAAATGGAGAAATTATAAACCACCATAATCTGCTTCACTCTTCTCTCTTCCTCCGGTGGACAATGATGAAAACAATTTATCTCAGACTCTTTTGAATAGGATTCTGTTATGGAAGGCCAATGGCAACCCTGGATGTCACATCACCGCTTCTCCAATGGAAGGCCCTCGAAACCACGTGAACCACCTATTAAGCTCTGGATGTCTATCTGATGACACATAATTTTTGCTGGTTTCCACCAGCTTTTGTCTTCGAGTCCACCTTTCTTTTTTTTTCCTTACAGGTTGAAATGTGATCAGCTCTTCGTCTAGTTTTCTAGTTTTCTTATTTTCCTTCATTTCTGATTTTGTCCCCTGCTGAATATGATGTAATTTTTTGTTTTTTTGGGGCTTTGGTTGTGTATTGTTGTCACTAGTTGTTTTCTGTAACATCTTTACATTTGGAATATACTTGGGCTTCATGCCCTCAAAATTTTCCAAAAAAAAAATTTTCTGGCAGGTTCTTCTCATTTTTCTGCCCTGCTTCTTTTGCATTGGATGGCGGTTGGATTACTGCTACCTGCATTCTCTAATTATGCAGAGTTTTTGGATCTTTATTTTCGGTGCTTCAATATTTTTGATGGCAATGATGAGCAAAATTTCTGAATGGTGCAACATAGTGATAGATGTGCTTTCTGGTTTCTTGATAATTTTGGTATTCTTCTTCTGATATTTTGCTCGTTATCTGGTCTCCCCATCGCACGTTTTTGCATTTTGATGGCATTTTTGGCTTTTTCTTGCAGAACTAAGGCTTTGTTATCAGGACATCTAGAGCTCTTGTCCTATGACGGCACCTATGTGGACATCTTTTCCTGAGCCCCATCTTTACTCGGACAGTTTTTCATTTTATTTTACACTTTTTTTTTTTTTTTTTTTTGTAAAGGGTATCCACCCAACACTTTATCCATCTTATAGATAGGGATATTATTATGACTAATTTCACGGAGGCTTAGGATCATATTCATCACCCACACATATCAGATCCCCACTTACTTTCCAGACCTTAGGTATAGACATCGAACTCGATCCAGAGAGTTACACTGGAGATAATTCAAACTCGACCTGAAAAATTCTTGACAATATTTTTCACTAACTAAAAATAAGAGACGGTGAGTTACACTTTTTATTTGTCTTCTTTATTTTTTTTCACAAGATGCAGCTCAGATTACCCTCAAAATTTATAATGATAAAAATAAATAAAATTAGTGAAAAGTTCCTTGACTTTACGGTGGTTCTCGAGATTGCTGATTTTGACCTACGTTTTGGAATGGTTCCCAAAAACGCACATCCGCTGCAATCACTACGTTGTCTTATCTTCGAGGAGTTAATAGAGTAGTTTCTTTCGGATTAAGAAAGCTTAGTTCAAAATATTTTATGATCATTAGCTATTAATTTCTAATCTTATTGATATTATTACTTAAATTTTTAAAAATTTTAAGCATTTATCAGAGGCAAAATTTTCAAGAGGGTCAAATTTAAATATGGCAAAATTTTTAAACTAAGTATGATTAAAATCTTAATTAGCGGAATAAGCATATTTTTAAAAAAAATTCAAAATAGGCACAGTCGTCCGTTAAACGGGCGACTGGCGCCGGCCAATGCTATAATAACTTTTTTAAAAAAAAATGGAAATTTACATATAAATCACACACTTATATTTTACATATCTATCCTAAAATGGCATGGCAGAACGTCTCCTCTCTCTCTCTCTCTCTCTCTCTCGTGTATATATATATATATATATAAATTTAAATATATAATTAGTTAAATAATAAATAAAAAATTTTAAATTATATAAATATTTAGTTATTTATATATTTAGAAAATATTTAGTTATTTATATATATATATTAATATATATATATTATATAATATATTATAATATATATATATATATTTATTATATATTTATTTTCTTTATTTATATTTAAAAATATTTTATTTATTTTTTATATTTTTTTATATTTTATATTTATTATTATTATTATAGATTATAAATAAAATACATATATTATTATATTATTATATTATATTACATATATATATTATAAATACATATATATATATATAATTAAAATATTTTATATAAATTATTTTAAATTATATTTTTAAATATTTTAAATATTTTATATAACTTTAAAATATTTATATAATTTAAAATATATAAATAACCAAAAATATATATATAATAATTATATAAAATTTTAAAAAATTAATAAATATTATAATAAAAAAAAATATAAAATATATATTATTACATACATATAAATTTAATATTTTTTATTTTATTTATAATAATATAAAATAAATATTTTAAATATAAAAATATTTAAATAATAAATAAAAAATATTTAAATATATAAACAAATAATTATATTTTATATATATATTATATATTATTTATATAATAAATAATTTATATTTATAATTATTTTAATAAATAATTAGTTAAATAAATAAATAAATATATAAAATTATATAAATATTTTGTTATTTATATATTTATAAATATTTAGTTATTTATATATTTAAATTATATAAATATTTTAAAGTTATATAAATAATTTAAAATATTTTAAAAAATATAATTTAAAAATAATATATAAAATATTTAATTATATATATATATATATATACATATTTATTATATATATATATATTATTTATATAAGTCTATAATAATATATTTATTTATTTAAAATATATAATTAGTTAAATAAATAAATAAATATAATAAATTATATAAATATTTTGTTATATATATATTTATAAAATATTTAGTTATTTATATATTTAAATTATATAAATATTTTAAAGTTATATAAATAATTTAAAATATTTAAAAATATAATTTAAAAATAATTTATATAAAATATTTTAATTATATATATATTTATTTATTTATTTATATAAGTCTATAATAATAATAATAACAAAAAATATAAAAAATATAAAAACATAAAAAAATAAATAAATAAATAATTTTTAATAAATAAATAAAGAAAGGAATAAATATATAATAAATAAATATATATATATATATATAAATAACTAAATATTTTCTAAATATATAAATAACTAAATATTTATATAATTTAAAATTTTTTATTTATTATTTAACTAATTATATATTTAAATTTATATATATATATATATATATATACACGAGAGAGAGAGAGAGAGAGAGAGAGAGAGAGAGAGAGAGAGAGAGAGAGAGAGAGACGTTCCGCCATGCCATTTTAGGATAGATATGTAAATATATAAGAATTGTGTGATTTGTATGTAAATTTCCATTTTTTTAAAAAAAGTTATTATAGTGACTGGCGCTGACTGTGCACTATTAGACCAGTCGCCCGTTAAACAGGGCGACAGTGCCTATTTTGAAATTTTTTTAAAAATATGCTTATTCCGCTAATTAAGATTTTAATCATGCTTAGTTTAAAAATTTTGCCTTTAAATATTAAGATAATATTGGAAATGAAAATTAATTTTTAGAAAGAACAAATAACTAGTTTAATTAATTCATATAAAAAAATTCATAAAATTCACCCCCCTCAATTATACATAGTTCCACCTTCGATTTTACATACATATTATATAATTTTTATATAAAATTTAATAATTTCATAAATAACAATTAAATTTTTAATATTATATTAAAAATATCACAGCATTAAATTCTTTTAAAGTTAAATGCACATTTTTCAAGTATTAAAAATGTACTATATTATTAAATATTAAATTTTAGATATTAAATATATAAACTCATAAAAATTATGTGACATGTACACAAATATTTTGAAAAAAATATCTCCAAGAAGAAGACAAAGAGAGGCTTCAATGAAAAGAAGCAACAATCTAAAAATTTTAGGATGCATTTAAGGCAATTGCAAAAGTTTGAAAATTAGTGATAGAATTATTGCAAAAAAAATATATTATCTAAAAAATTATAATAAATATTATAAATTTTTTTATTTAAAAAAATTAGATCAAAACTTTTTTTGCAATCATGATACTCAACAAGATAAAATTAAAAAAATACAACTTTTTCAAAACAAATTTTTAAAAATGAGGCCAAAACACTATCCAAATGGCCCTATAGTGCACTACACCACACTGTCACCTCTATCCTAAACTCACCTTAAATGTTATAACTGTTAATAAGTAATATTTGAATATTGCATTCCTCCAAGCCCTGCATGTTTTCTTTAATCAACAAGTTCCTTCAGATTTCGTACAATTTAAAACTTAACCAGCATATGTTGCTGTTCTTGATATACTTCCTAGTCAGACTCACAAAAAATAAAAAAATTTCCCATTTCATTACCGAGATAGGGACCAAGAATAAGAATTGAATGATATTAGCCATGATAAAAATTAAATTGAAAACAAGTACCACGTCCCACAGAATACAATTATAAAAACTTAAGAATGCCTCCCACCAAACATGGTTCTCCAAGAGCGCCAAGGTTTGGTTGGGCATTTAAGGAAATTAGTACACAGCATGCTAACAAATACGATGATAAATTAAAGCAAACATCAGATGGAAGCTGGGTAATGAGAGGAGAATTTTAATGAACTTAGGGACATTTTGGACCACCCCTCTTAGTCTTCCAGTTGTTGTAGCAGGGGCAGCTCCCCTTGTTGCCATAATATCCTGGAGGCACACATAGGCACTTGCTGCAGCACTTGTTGCAGAAGAAGAGGCATGGCTTCTTGTATTGCGTCTGGGAGCATCTCCTGTTACACTGAGAGGGGCATTCTGGAAGAAATGGAAGAATATGTAAGCATAAAGTGAAAGAGCTCTAGTTTAATAATGTTCTATGATCAAACATTAGACTTAGATATTGCCATAAGATTGTGTGAAAGAACAATGATCAAACATACAATCTGGGGCTCTTTTAAAATGTAATACTTGAACTTATGACTGTATACATTTGAAAGAAAAGAAAACCTGAGTTTCAACCCCATCGTTCGGGTGGGAACACCATGACCGAATGGGGCTTCAGATTTTTGTAATATGCTCTTGCTACTAGCAATTGGAAGATGTCGGTTAAGATTAATAAGATATATATATATTCATTCCTTGTTATTGCAAGTTATAAATGATCTTCCAATTTTCATGGAGGATTCACATCACAAATCAAGTATAAATTTTCAATTAATCATAATACTTAAAAGATGTTTGTGATCGCTTGACAGGGAATTGCCATATAATTTTTTTTTTACTTTTACAAATTGTTATCTTTCAAAATTGGCACAAAAAAAGAAGAGAACATCCTCATAAATTCTTAAGAAAAAAAATATGGAATAAGGACACTTGGGAAAAATTTGTTCAGCTGAGATTTTTAAAATGTTGGATTTATTTTGAGAAGGGTATAACATATTATTGATTGATTATTTCTGCATTGTACTTATTTCAAAGTAAAATCAAAGATTTTAAAATGCATCATGACCACTTTTTGATGAGGATATTTTGACCGAAGGTTAGTTTCTCAATTCATAAACCAAACAATGAGCTTGTAGAACAGCTTAACAACATTTAGATTCTGCCATAGCAGAAAAAAAAACATTCCTGAAATAATATTTCGATGTTTTTTTTAAAGTATAAAAATAACGAACAGATATTTAGAATAGATAATAAAATAAAAATAAAAGAGAGTTGGATGGGATTGATTGCTGACGGTAACTCCTCAGACTGCCTTGTCCATAGTTTGTCTGCAGGCATAAAAAAGAAGAAATAGGTATTCATTAGCTAGTAGATGGAATGACAACCATGTGCATTATAGTTTTTAAAAACAAGGTACTGTACCTTGTTCAGAAGATACTGGTCTGCATCATCATTTGCCTTATTAGCCCAAACCTTCAAAGTAAGAGAGGAAGAATGGACGATTTATTACGAAGCACACTAGTAGGAATCAAACCCCTATATTTCTTTAATAAAAGCTTAATTTGATTGTTGAGACTCACCACAGAGTTGGATTCGACCATGAAAATGGAGAGGACAGCTGCAACCAAGAAAACAAGGAACTTAGCAGCAATGGCCATTGCTGCTCAAGCGAGCTAAGAAAGAAGATAGTTTAGAAAAATGGAGGATATGAGAAGGTGGGTCTGCAAGAGGTGCATATAAATACATGAAGTTGGAGTCTTAAGCAGAGCAAAAAAGCAGTTGTTAATCAGATCTCTCAAAAAAGAAGCCCTTGTCTTCGGAAGGAATTACACCATCTACCCCTGTGAGTTTCATTATATATTTTCTCTTGTCCTTCCGCCCAAGCCTTTTAAGTAATAATGAAAAATTATGTACTTGTGCTGTAAATACCGAACTGCTTAAGGTTCAGATCTGGTTGTGCTGGGCTTAGGTTTCCGGGGAGGGCACCAAACGAACCTAGCCGAACAGAGCTTGTGCTTGTTAGAGTTCAAGCTTATTTAAATTATCGAGCTTCAGCTCAATTAAAGTTTTTTAAGATGATGTTCAAATTCGAGCTTATTTATCATATCGAGCTCAAGCTTAATTCAAATTTGTTCATGAGCTTGATTCAAATTGGATTATTGAGTCTATTAATGAACAACTCATTTAATAAAATAAATAAACTTTAATCAAGCTCTATTCGACCTTATTCACGAGCAACTTGCCAAGAAATATACACAAGCCGTATCTATAAAAATATAAAATTTAAACAATAATATTCACTAACAAGCATTAATAGAGCCATAATTGAGCTCATTAATTAGCATTAAATGATCTTGTACATAAACATTGATATGACCCTAAAAATTCCTTTAGTCGAAGCACGAATCTTGATGCCGAAAGCAAGATAATCAGAAATCAAGACTAACCGAGATCAAACGTTTATTATCAATCGACTTTAAGCATGAAGTGTTTATACAAATCGAAGCCTGACGTAGCCAATCTAACAAACCCAAGATATCATAATTCGACATCATTTGAGCATTCAAATGCACGAAATACATCATATGATCAAGGGGATCATTTCGAGCCGTCCACAAGCTGAAATGGTTTTGTATGTATTTGCAGACGCTACTCCTCCACCTATAAAAGCCCTCATTCCTCATGGAGACCAAGTGAAGGGGAGAAGGGAGTAAAAGCAAGAGAGAGAGAGAGCTCTAAAGATCCTCCAAGCACACCGTCGCCACTGACGGTCGCCATCAACCCCGCCGCCGCCACGCCACCACCGCCGATCTCGCGCTGCCGACCATTGTTGCTGTTATCATCATCACCAATATTGTCATCATCATTCAACATCGTCGTCAACATTTATTACTAAGAATCGCTGTTCCATTTCTCATATACACTGTAATCCCAGACGGAAGATCTTACTCTCAAACCGACACATATGGAAGCTTTTTATCAGTTCTCTGGTTTTTTGAGGTTTTCCATGTAAAAAATTCCTGAGTTTTGTTAACTCTTTAAATAATACGGTGTGCTGACTTTCCAAAGAAGGCTAGAAACTTTACTCTACCGCGAATGGTTTTCTAGCACGCAATGCTTTGGCCCTGTGGAATCGATTCTCATTATTTCATCTTGATGACGCACCAAATTTCCCAACAAGATCAAAACCACCATCGAGGTGGAGCATTTCAAGCTTTTAAAGAGTGTGAAGAATGAAGATTCATCAAACTTTGTTCCTTCGATTCGAACCTGGGGCAACTCAATCTCGTAAGATCACCCATGTAAGCATCTAATCAATTATCATCCCAAGAAATAAGTCAAAGTTGGAGGATATTTCAACATTGAGAAGAGATATAGTTTTTGCAAATTATATTTTTCCACTCATACTCATGGAAAACGACCGCGTTAAGGAGCAACTTTGGCTACAACCACAAACGGATGTTTTAATTAATTCTTCCATACAGTTAACGCCATCGAGCAAAGGCTCAGACAAACAACCTAGGATGGGTCAAAAGGTCCTTAGTGGACTTCCTATGACCTCTTCCATACGTGTTAACGCCATCGAAAGCAAAGACTCGACAAACAACCGGATAGGTCAAAGGTCCTGGACTTCCTACCACCTTTCCATACCGTTAACGCCATCGAGCAAAGACTCGACAAACAACCTGGATGGTCAAAATCTCGCCGGATTCAATTCAACCTCTTCCATACAGTTAATGTCATCAAGCAAACTCGACAAACAACCTAGATAGGTCAAAATCCTTGTGGACTTCCTAACCTCTTCCATTGTTAACGCCATCGAGCAAAGACTCGACAAACAACCTGATGGTCAAAATCCTCGGATTCAATTCAACCTCTTCCATACGTGTTAACGCCATCAAGCAAAGGCTCGACAAACAACAGATAGTCAAAATCTCGGTGGACTTACACCTCTTCCATGTGTTAACGCCATCGAAAAGACTCGACAAACAACCTGATGGGTCAAAATCCTCGCCGATTCAATTCAACCTCTTCCATACAGTTAACGCCATCGAGCACTCACAAACAACCTCGGGTCAAAATCCTCGGATTCAATTCAACCTCTTCCACACGTGTTAACGCCATCGGTAAAGACTACAAACAACCTCTGATGGGTCAAAATCCTCAGGATTCAATTCAACCCCTTCCAACAAAGTTAACGCCATCGGCAAAATCGACAAACAACCTGATAGGTCAAAGGTCCCGGTGGACTTCCTAATTCTTCCATACGTTAACGCCATCGGAAAAAGACTCGACAAACAACCTTGATAGTCAAAATCCTCACGGATCTAATCAACCTCTTCCATACTGTTAACGCCATCGCAACACTCAGACAAACAACCTCGATGAGTCAAAATCCTCAACGATTCAATAATTCTTCCATATAGGTTAACGCCATCTACACTCGACAAACAACCTCGATGGGTCAAAATCGCGATTCAATAACCTCTTCCATAGTTAACGCCATCTGCAACACTGACAAACAACCTCGATGGGTCAAAATCCTCGATTCAATGCAACCTCTTCCACACGTGATAACGCCATCAAGTCAACACTCGACAAACAACCTGATAGTCAAAATCCTCGGACTTCAACCTCTTCCATATGTGTTAACGCCAACGGTAAAGACTAGAAACACTCGAAACAACAACTCGATGGGTCAAAATCTCGCCGATTCAATTCAACCTCTTCCACATGTTAACGCCATCGAATGACTGACAAAACAACCTCGATGGGTCAAAATCCTCCGGATTCAATTCTTCTTCCACACAAGTTAACGCCATCGAAAAGACTAACAAACCTCGATGGGTCAAAATCTCGCCGGATCTAATTCAACCCCTTCCATACAACGCCATCGTAACACTCGACAAACAACCTCGATAGGTCAAAATTCTCAACGGATTCATAATTCCTCTTCCATACGTTAACGCCATCGTAACATCGACAAACAATCTTGATGGGTCAAAATCTCAGATTCAATTCAACCTTCTTCACAAGTTAACGCCATCTGTAATACAAACAACCTCGATGGGTCAATATCCTTAGCGATTCAATGCAACCTCTTCCATTACGTTAACGCCATCGATAACACTCGACAAACAACCCTGATGGGTCAAAATCGCCGATCTAATTCCAACCTCTTCATAGTGTAACGCCATCGAGCAAAGACTCGACAAACAACCCAGATGGGTCAAAATCAATTCAATTCTCTTCCATACAGTTAACGCCATCAACACTCGACAAAACAACCTAGATAGTCAAAAGGTCTCGTGGATTCCCATGACCTCTTCCATACAAGTTAACGCCATCGGTAACACTCGATAAACAACCTCGATAGTCAAAATCTCGGCCAATTCTAATTCATCCATAGTTAACGCCATCGTAACACTCGACAAACAACCTCGATAGGTCAAAATCCAATATTCTTCTTCCATACGTTAACATCATCGCAACACTCGACAAACAACCTCGATGGGTCAAAATAAATGATCTAATTCAACCTCTTCCATACAGTGTCACGCCAAGAAAACACTGACAAACAACCCTGATAGTCAAAATCCTCGCCGGATTCAATTCCAACCTCTTCCACGTTAACGCCATCTAACACTCGACAAACAACCTGAGGTCAAAGATCCTCGGATTCAATAATCTCTTTCATATAACGCCATCGTAACACTCGACAAACAACCCTGATAGGTCAAAATTTCAATGGATTCAATTGATCTCTTCCATACAAGTAACGCCATTGGTAACACTCATTGCAAACAACCCCTGGGTCAAAATCTGGATTCAATTCAACCTCTTCCACACATTATCGATAATATCATTTGAGCAAACACTACAAAACAACCTCGATAGTTTAAAATCCTCAACGCCGCCACCGACGCCACCTTCCATATCGACGCCACCGCCGACTACCGATCGATTGCCGATGCCGACAACCTGCCGGCCGCCAACCAATTTGCCACCGCTGCCACTACTATCGCCGGTTACCGGGCCAATATCGCCGAATTTCACGGCACCACTATCTTCGTTGGCTATCTCGCCATCACTGACGCCAGCCGCCACTCATCGACTACCGCTGCTGCCGCCGCTGACCAACTGCTTTGCCGCCAACTAATGCTGGCTACCAAGGCATTATCGCTGAATTTCCGCTGGCTACTACTATCGTTGCCGCCATCTCGCTGATTAACGACGCCACTGCCACTATCGACTACTGCTGCCGCTTTTGCTGACTAACTCCTGCTTAACACTGCTGGAATTGCTGCTGATTACCGGCTAATTATCGCCGGCAGAATCCGCCGGTTACCACTATCGTTGCCGGTTATCTCGCATCACCGACACTGGCATTTATTTCCATTACTGCTGCCATTGTCGCTGTTGACACTTGCCGGCTACAACAACTGCGCCGCTGGTTAACGCTGCTGACCATCGCTGGCTACCGCCAATTAGCCGCCGGTTATCTACGCTGAATTATCGGTAATTTTCGCTGGCTTACCACTATCGCAGTCATCTCTCGCTTACTGACGCTGCGTTATCGCTGATTATTGCTGCACTGCTGACTACTGCCGCTAAGAGCCGCTTGACCACTGCCGGCTACAACTGTTGCCGGCTAACGCCAGCTGATTATCTTATTATCACCGCTTCGACCATCATTGCTTATTACCGCTGCATTACCGTTGCCGGTCATATCACGACTTTCATCGCCGCATTATCGCCGCCGGTTATCTCGTTGACCACACGCTAATCGCATGATTACCGCTGCCGCTATCACTGTTGAGCCGACCACTCGCCGGCCAACCATCATATCGCTATGCCACCACTATCGTTTGCTGATTCTTGATCGCACCAAACCCGGACGGTCCAAGGCTTGACGCTTTTCGAGGGAAAACCGGAACAACGAGGTACCGCGGGTCTTGATCGCTTCCAAACCCGGACGGTCCGCTCGGCGACGCTTTCGAGGAAAACCGGAACAACGACGTAAGTACCGCGTCTTGATCGCTTCCAAACCCGGACGGTCCGCCAAGCGTCGGCTGACGCTTTTCGAGGGAAAACCGAACAACGACGTAGTACTGGTCTGATCGCTTCCAAACCTGACGGTCCGCAAGTCGGCTGACGCCTCTTTCGAGGGAAAACCGGAACAACGACGTAAGTACCGCGGGTCTTGATCGCCTCCAAACCCGGACGGTCCGCCAAGGCCGGTTGACGCTTCGAGAAAACCGAACAACGGTACGCGGTTCTTGATCGCTACAAACGACGGTCCGGTTGGCCGGCAACGCTTCTTTCAAGGAAAACCGGAACATCGTAGTACGGAGTCTTGATTGCCTCTAAACCCGGACGTCCGCTGCGTTTGCGAACGCTTCTTCGAGGGAAAACCTCAACGACGGTACCGCTTTGATCGATCCAATCGACCTTCTAAAGGAGAAGGTGCTTTCCCTTAGCCCTGTTTTATAGACTTTGGCAAAATGGTAAACTCAACCGCCATCCAAGGACGAATTGCTCGGCCCGACCCGCTCTGAATCACAACGCTGGTTTATCGACTGCCGATTATCGCTGCTGCGCTATATCGGCAAGACGTTCGCAGCGCATGGCGCTGCGCATCAGGAGCGCCATTGGCGGCTATCGCCTGCCATGCAAGGCCCGGAGTGCCTGCCGCACCGGATGGGTCCAGAACCTCAAATCTCGCACTCCACGCATACCTACACGCATTTGCCCCCCAGACGCCTTTCCATAGTCATATTCAGACTTACATAAAGATCGTTTCTCAAAATGTGTGGTTAATGGACTTGCGATTACGCTGAAGAATTTATTATTTTGGTACTGATACATATTTTTTGGATGATTGAGATAATATCATCCAAAAATAGCAACTGATATGACCAAAATTCCTTTCAAGCACTAATCTTGATGTGAAAGCAAGATAATCAAATCAAGACTAACCGAGATCAAGCTGCTATTATCAATCAATTCTTAAGCATGAAGTGTTTATAATAAATCGAAGGCCTTGACGAGCCGAATCCAACAAGCCCAAGATATCATAATTCGACATCATTTGAGCATTCAAATGCACGAATACATCATATGATCAAGGGGATCATTTTGAGCCGTCCATGAAGTGGAGTGGTAATGGTTTTGTACGTATTTACGTAGACGCCACTCCTCCAATCTATAAAAGCTCATTCCTCATAAGGAGACCAAGTGAAGGGAAGGGGCAAGCAAGAGAGATGAGAGCTCTAAAGATCCTCCACAATGCCGCCACTCGACTGCCAACAACCTCGGCCGCCATCACCACCACCGCTGATTCGCCGCTGCCATTGTTGCTGCCATCATCATCACCAATATCGCTCATCAAGATCATTGCCAACATTGTCTATTACTAAAGAACTGTTCATTTCTCATATACAATCTCAATTCTGATCGGAAGATCTTGTACTTTCAAACCGACATAGTGGAAGCTTTTATCTGCAGCCTGATTTTTCCCCTTTTGAGGTTTTCCACGAAAACTCGGAGTTTTATTGTTAACTTTAAATACCTCTGTATCTGACTTTCCAAAGTAGTTTGCCAGAACTTTACTCTACCGAACTGCTTTTCAAAGACGCAACAAACATAAGTGAACCAAATGATACTGATCATTGCTTGTTAATTTAACAATCTAGTATTTACAATGTTCAAGTTTATTTGATCAGTTAATCGAATGATCATGAACGAGCTCTAATAGAGTCGAGCCACAAATAGTTTGTCAAATGCTTGGTTCATTTACAACCCTTATTTCTCAAGAGGTAACAAGAAATTTTGATTAGAATAGTTTTATTAAAATTAAGAAAAATGAATTTAAAATTATTTAATTTATTTTAAAATAAGTAGTGTATGAAAAGTTAGTTAATTTTTATATTCTATTTATGTTAAAATAAATTTAAATTCTAAAAATATATTCTGATTAAAATTTTCTCATCAATTTTTTTTTCAAATTAAATGTTGTACAAATTTTCTATGTATTTGTAATCGGCCACTCTGCAGTTACTTTCATCCTATTGTCCCTTTGCTTAATTTTTACAGATTTCTTTTTCTAGGTGTTTCTGCTCTCATGGGCGAGTTTAAAATAATTTAAAGCCCTATTTTCTATGTTGATTGAATTCTTCCGTAAGACTTCGTCTAGTTTAAACACTAAACCTTGTCCTTAAATTCCTGGAAAGGCTAAACTAATTTGACCAATTGCTATACGATGAGCCAAAACACTAAACGTCCTAGTGGAATAAAAGCATAGTCAAAACTGCAAACTTGAACACCAAAGGGACAACAAATTAGAAATAATTATGACTTAACATAAAAAAACAAAGTTTCACAGCTGAAAATTTAAAATAAGAAATTAAGTTGGGTCCATTTATGAAAGTTTTTTTTTGGCTGCCTTTGCTTTTTCAAAAATCAATCAGAAAGCAGAGTAGGTTCATTTGGCTACCAACTTTTGCTGCTTTTTTCAAAAACCGAAAAAGTTATTTGAGAACCAGAAGCTGAGTGTGATCAGTTTTACTTTTCAATTTTTCAAAAAGAAAAATATTTATAACACACAAAATAATTTTTTTTAAAAAGTTAGTTTCTCCACAGTAGCTTTACAACCATGTTGACTTTCACATATGCTACACAAGCCGAATCGAACTTATACGTGAATTTGATCGACTTCAATGCTTTAACACAACGGAGTCGTGGTCGAACATCGCCGAATCAAATCCCAAATGACCTCCGCCAATGAACATATACCGCCATCAGATTCGTAACATCAAATCGATCAAAATATAAATATCGATGATATCAAATGGCCTAATGGCATGAATAACTTGAAATATGATGAAAATATAAATGGTGGTGTTCTTTCTTTTGATGAGATTGAGAGAACGTGGGTATTGGAGGTGAGGAAGAAGATATGTTGGATACTAGCTCCCCAAAGATTGCCAAGGTTTGGCCACCAAGCTCTCAAACCACAAGAATAACTCAATAATTTGTAATTGCCAAAAGATCTCCTTCATTCTAAGTAAGAGGGGCTATTTATAGCATTACAAATATTCAAAAGAAAAGAATTCAAATATGGAGGGAAAGTGTGGTCACATTAATGTGAAGCATTAAATTATTATTTTATATTATCCACCCATTTCACATGCTATTATTTTATGTGGATTCAACCACCCCACATGTCATGCTTTGAATTTTTAAATGCAAAATTTCAAACATGGAGTTTCTAGAAGAAAATTAAAATTACATAAATAAAAGATGAAATCATAAAATGGGCCTTAGCTAATGTCTTCTTTCTTGAATTTTCTTGGGCTTTAGCTTGAGATCTTGTAAATGGACCTTGAGCTCTAATTTTTGGATCCTCATGATGTTCTACATCAACTCTCCTCAGCTCAATTGAACTCTGCTCCGTAGAGTTGAAATCTAAGAAGTCTTCTACTAATTGTGGGCTAAAGTCTCCAAATCACGGTCAACCATGTGTCTTCAGCTGGTGGCTTATTCTTCCAATGAACTAGAAAATGATATTGAAGCTAGATTAATGGGTGCTTCCGGTGATAATATAGTCAACTTCAAAGGAAGAGGGCTTCTAAATGCTATATCTCCTGCTAAAAGAGTTAGGCAACAAGTGGAGGTTTTGTTAATTCCTTCATATGATAGAATATCTTCAATATTAATAACTGGATGAATGAGCATATCAGCAGGAAAATCAAGGTGATAAGCATTAGTTCCAATTTTCTTGAGAATTTTAAATGGACCATAAGCTCGTGCATGTAATTTCTTATATCTAGTGGTTGGATAACGCTCGCGAATCAATACATAATCACCTTCTTTATATTCTTTCATTGAAATGATTATGATTTGCCTTAGAAATATCATTACTTATAGTAATTTGCTTTCTTATATCTTCATGGAGGCTTTGAAAATCTTTAGCAAATGAGAATGTTGCATAAAATATATGAGATGGTAGGTTTGCTACATCTATTAGTAGTCATTTGACCAGACTATCTCAAATGGTGATTTTTTAGTTCTAGATAAAGTACTATTATAGGCAAATTCGAGGTTGGTAAATGTAAATCCCAATTTCCTAAACTTTTACTTACCAAACATCTAAGCAAATTTTCTAAAGTACGATTAACTACTTCAGTTTGTCCATCAATTTGTGGGTGAAAGGCAAAAAAAATTTTTTTAATTTAATAATTTCATAATATTTTCAAAAATATGAGACAAACTTAACATCTGTAAAAAATAATGGTTAAAGGGAGACCATGAGTCACTATTTCCTTAAAAAATAATTTGGCTATATAAGAAGCATCATTTGTTTTTTTTCAACAAGGTAAGAAATGAGCCATTTTTTGAACCTATCCACTACAACAAAAATACTATCATGTCCTCGAGTATCTAGGTAATCCTAGAATAAAATCCATTGATAGGTCTTCCCAATATAAGAATAGGTAAGGTAATGTATTGTCAGACCTTTGTTTGATAGTTTTAGCCTTTTACAAATTAAATTGAGCCACTAATTTTTGAACATCTCATTTTAATGAAGGCCAATAAAATCTATTTTCTAATAAACATATCTTATCCTTTCCAAAATGACCACACCCCACATGTAGCTCAGTGATAAGGAATTCGCTAAGAGAAGATCGAGGAATGCATAATTATTTTCCTTTATATAAATATCCATTTGTTATCAAGAATGTCTCTTTAAAGTTATTGGTTTATCTAGGTGTTCAAGATAAATTAGGTGAAAGTCGGGCATATAATCATCTTTAATTCTATCAAATCCTGATTCTCAATTCTAAAGAGGAAATCATTAGGTTTACCTGGATAAAGCATCGTTTATTCTCAATTCCAGCTTATGCTTTAGAACAAAAGAATAGTCTTGTAAAAATTCAATTTTGCACATGACTTAATTTTCATTGAGTATTAATGAATTTTAAGGCATTAATGAATTAAGTATAAATTCTCTATGTAAGAGATAGTGTGCCAATGCCTTAAGGATTGAATTACGACATAAAACTCTCATCATAAGTGGAATATTGTTGTTTGGCTTCATTTAACTTTTCACTAAAGAATGCTTTAGGATGATTCTCTTGACTTAAAATTCCCATATCCCAATTTTGAAGCATCACATGTCTTCAAAGGCTTTAGAAAAATCAGAAGCCTAAGATAAGAACTTTAATTTGCTCTAAGGCCTTTTGTGCATTAGAAGTCCAACAAAATTTATCTAATTTTAGTATATCGATTATAGCAACAATGGTACTAAAATTCTTAATAAATCTCCGATAAAAGTGGCTAAATGGAAGCTTCTAACTTAGTAAAACTTTTAGGTGATGGCCAATCTAAGATTGCTTTCACTTTAGAAGGATCAGTTTAAGTCGAGTGGATATAATAAAGCCTAAAAGATTACCTCTTGCAAAAGAAAACTTTTAAATTAATGTATAATTTCTCTTGTCTAGTTCAAAGACTTTTTTGTAGGTGTTGTAGATGTTCATTTTCACTTGGACTAAAATCGAATATCATCAAAATACACCACCAAAAATTTACCTATATATGGTTTAAGAATAGTATTCATTAATCTCATAAATGTGCTAGGAGCATTTGAAAGTCCAAAGGGCATGACAAGCCATTCATAAAGTCCATCAGGGCTTAAAAGCCTTCCACTCATCTCTGATCTAATCCAATTTGATGATATCCACTTTTTTAGATCAATCTTTGAAAAAAAATTTGTTCACGAGATTAAATCTAACATATCATCTAATGAATAGGAAACCTATATTTGATAGTAATTTTATTTATTGCTTTCATTATCAACACACATTCACCATGTTCCATCTTTCTTTGGAGTTAATAATGATGGGACTGCACAAGGGCTAAGACTCTCTTGAATAAAACCCTTTCTTAATAATTCCTCAACTTGTCTTTTAATCTCGACATGCTGGGTAGGGTTCATCCTATAATGTGAAGATTAAGTTGAAAAGAACCAGTAAGAACTCAATAGCATGTTGAATGTCTCTTAGAGAAGGTAGGTCATCAGGAAGCTCATAGGGTGCAATATCATTAAAATCAGAAAGAAGAGAATATGCCATAGCAGGTATGTGAGTCTCATTAGAGTATGGTATGACTTCTTTTACATGTATTATGTGAAGAAGAAATGGATCAAAAAATTCTTTTCGTAAGGCTCCAAAACCTATTATTTCTATCTTTGGGGTCAAAGGAGGAAGAGTAGATGTTTTAAAGTAAGAATTAGAAATGATAGTATTAGGACTAATAGTAGGTTTTCTATGATAATTAATTGAATTTTGGCATTTTTCTTCAATAGAGGCTTAGGTTGCAAGTTAGAAGTTATTTTGTGTGTGGTGTTATAGAGGGTGTTTTTCTACTCTTTATTGGTGAGTTTTAATATTATTATTATGTTTAAAAATATAAGTATTTTCCCTACCATAGTGAATAACATTCATATCATCTTTTTTAGAATGAATAATTTCGTCATAGATCCATAATGTTATGGGACTATCAATCCCTTTCTAAAATAAGCTTTATTAATATTTGAATACCTCCAAAGAATGTCCAGTATTTTTCGGATGTGGAAATTTTATAAATCTTGATTTCTCATAAGAAGATTATACAAAGGAACTTTACTCCCCGAGCTTCGCTATTTCGATCGATATTCTCCTCGAATAGTATAATATATCTCTTTTCCAATTTAATATAGGCATATCAAAACAATCTTTTGTTCTAAAGATAATTTTCTTTTCTAATCTTTTATATTCTTCTTCCCAAGGGTTAGATGTCTATTGTATTCAAATTAATCATCAATAATTATATCTTTGAGGGTTTTTCAATTTTGGACATATTAATTAGAATATAAGTAATCGCTTAAATGTGTCTCTTCATAACAAGAATTTATTAAATCTTCTGCTTTGCTTAACTCATAAAGTTCTGGATTCTAATTGAATAATTTTGCATCGGATGCCATAAATATATGCTACATGATATTTTCTAGATGTGTGGAAATATATCTGTGCATTAATACGTTCTTGATATAATAAATATCTTTATCAATTGTCGGCTATTTCTATTTTTTTTTTTTTTTTTTAGATAAAGAACGATTTTCACTTTTGATATCTAGAGTAGTGATTGGAGGAAAGTTTTCCGGTTTAATTTGTAACTTAGAAACCGATGGTAATCTTCGCCAATTTCTCCAAGGAGATATTTTTGATATTTTAATTCAATAAGTTATTGCTATAAACAATTTCACATTCTAATTTCCATAACAATCTAATATTTGAGATAACTTTCATTCGTGGTCATCGATTTATCTGAATCTTTTGTAGTTGAGTATGTATCCATGTTAAGTGTCTCAGGTAACTTGTCCAAAGATAAATCGTTATGTGGATCAGAACTCATGACCTGCATAATTCTCGAGTTAAAGTGTCAGCCAAAGAATTTCATTTTCCTTCAATGTATTCTAAATCAAAATGATAAACAGAAAACCAACTTTGTCATCTAATCAATCGTTTATTTGGTAATGAATCAATATTTTTTCCTTTTATAAAAGAAATGACGCTTTATTATCGGACAATAAAGTATTCATCTAACTTGAATTTTTAATAGCTTTTAATAGCTAAAAGTTTTTTTTCATTAATGTGATAATTTTCAGTGTATAAGTACTAGAAGCTGCACGCATAAAACTTCAAGATTTTGTGGATTACTTTTAAAATAGCTCCCAATAAGTTTGAGCTATCGTTCGTATTAATTTTTCGTTTGTTGGTAGAATTAATTTAGGGAGTTGTTTACAATGATTTTTAATTTATAGTAATAAGTTTTGATCATTAATATCCTAAGACCAAGTAATATTTTCAAGTTTTTCTAGTGGAGCTCTGGTTGCTAAATCTTGAATAAATGCTTCAAGATAATTAATACAATCAAGAAAGCATTTTAAGTCTTTTTGATTGGTTATGGTTGAGAATTTGTCTATCTTTTGTAGAATGTGGTCTTGTAATTTGATGGTTTGGTATCAATTTTAATCCTAGAAATTCAATAGTATTGGTAACAAAAATAATTTCTTTTTGCTTAACGCAATACCATGTTTATATGTCTTTTCGGCAAATATTATAAGATGTTTAATATGTGTTGGAAGGGTAGGACTAAAAATAAGAATGTCGTCGACATAAACAAGTGAAAATGTGTTAAATTCAGAAAATAAATAATCCATACGTCGTTGAAATATTTGTGGGGTATTTTTTAAGCCAAAAGACATAACATTCTAATGATAATGCCCTTGGGGGGTACTAAATGTTGTTGGTCTGATGCATCTTTATCCGCAAAAGCGATTTACTAAAAGTTTTGAAAACCATTTAGCATTTTAATTTGATTAATAAGGAACTTCTTTGTTTGGTAAGAAATATCCATCAAATTTGGTATTGTAAGTTTTTATAATTAATAATCATATGTCTTACCATAACTTGTTCAGGTTATGGACAAAAAAGCTGACTATTATGAGAGCTGTAGTATATGAGAGATGAGATTTAAATGTAGTTCAAATTTGTTTTTTAAATTCAAGTTTATCGCTATATATTTCTGGGACTAACAATGACTAAAGAGGGGTTAAGTGGTTCAATATAGGGCAATAGGCTCATCTTTGGACCAAAAGGGGGATTTTAGAAAGGTTTTGGAAAATATTATTCAAAATGTCGGACTGTAATTTGTCGATTAGAAAAATATAAAGAAGGTGTTTTGGAAAGATGGGATTGAATAATTTTATCTAAATCACCACGTTGGCTGCGGAAAGACGGAGGGGACGTGGAAGTGTGGGTGATAGGAGATGTTGACAAGGTGTAAATAATTCAATATGATCCGTATATTGGGTAAATGCATGCATATATTTAAAGAAATTATTGCCGAGTATAAAATCAGGACCATTATCAGTAAGGCACCAAAGTTTTGGGATTTTAATAAGAGTACTATTAATGAGAATGTATTTTGTCTATCTTTTTCCTAGTCCTTCTCGAAACACCTATAGTGTCTGTTTTTTCTTATAGCAGATACATTGGTGTATTTTGTCCTTTTGTATTTTATTTTGTTATTGACTTTTATCATATTTTTTCGAAGTAGATTTATCCATTTTTGATATAATACTTCGTGAATTCTTCTAGTAGATGCTTTGCTATGGTTGTATATGAATAAATTATCTGAGCAGTGATATACCCATATGTTTGTTGGATCTATCTTTTTTATTTATATCCATATCTAATATAAGTCTTCATCTTTCTGTCTTTGATAAAATGGTTTGTTTGTTGTATACTTTGGATAAAAAGGTTCACTACTGATACCAATTTGTATAAGTGAAATTTGCTTCTATATCTCATATGTTTGAAATAATTTGATATATATATGATATATATATATATATATATATATATATATATATATATATATATTCTGTTTGATAACCGGAATATTTCACGCTTCACTAAATACTTTTGGTAGCTTTTGAAGAGTTGATAAGTCCTCAAGAATCATGAAAGCAAGGATAATAATACATATTATTAGAAAAAGCATCTAATAATGGATCGCACTGATAAAGCTAAGAATATTGGAAAGCACTCAAATAAAACCGACTCAAGAAAAGCAAAAGCGGAAAAGAATCAAATAATTGTACGACAAAACAATTATTTCAAGCACTCGCAATGCAATCAATTATTGGAACAAATAATACTCTAGCATCTATAAATAGAGAACAAGCTATGTTTTGAGGCAGAGTTAGAGTGAGGGTGAGCTTGGCTTGTGAATCTTCTTACTTTCCTTGTGTCTGTCTTTCTATTTTCGCAGAGAAGTCCAATGTACTATCGTCAAAGCTAAATAATAGCTTCTCTCGGTGATGTCTGTAAGTATATTTCTATGTTTTCGCTTTATTCTATTGTTCACGGTTTGTAATAATATGTTGTTATAATTATGTTTTGCATTATTATTTACACTTACTATAGAAAACGAACCGAAGGTGCTTTTTTCTCTCAAGTGATTATATAGGGTTGTGGTCTTATCTTATCTCTAAGAAATCTAGTTGTTAAAAGAGTGATATGAACCGGAGAATTCAAGGTCATACCCCAGTAAGTCGAAACACGATTATAGGAGTAGATTATTTACTAAACAGAGGATATTATATATAGAAGCATGCTGGACCCATAAACTTTATGCTTAGAGATAACAGCAGAGAGAAGGCTTTCATTTTAATGGAATCAAGAGAAAACCTAGAGCAACAAATTAAGGAATTAGGAAAATGACTAGAAACAACAACAAAAGTATTACAAAAGCTAATTACTCCAAAATTAACCGAACAAAACTCTACAAACTTTCAGGTAGAGCCCTGTAAAAAATGGTATCGAAAGAAAGATCAACAAGTAACAAACACTATTCATGTTTTTGTACACCATCTTATATATAAATCTAATTTTCCTTCTTACCATTCTGAACTAAAAGAAGAACAAGAACGTAACAAACGTCTTAAATTAGAAGAATTAGAAGATGACATTTTTCATGCCTAAATTAAATAAAGAATATCTCGGAAAAGAATTCAATAGAATTCGAGATATATTAAACATTAATATTTCTAACAATCAATTAGAAATCTTCACTGAAGAACAATCATTTCACATAAAAACCCCCCTAGGAAACTTTAATGAATGGATGGTAATTAGTTATATGATTATTAAACAATAATATGAACTCGGATTAAGTTTGAATACTTCAAATAATATAAGCACAAAGGATATATGGAACTAAATCAAACTCAGAATAATAAAACCAAAACATTTAAAAATCTTTTACAAAGTAGGTATAAAACTTTAACTTATACTGAAAGCACTAGTAATATTAATGAACTAGGAAAAGGATTGTTAAAAAATCAACATATCCTTAATAATAATATAGCCACTGCAGCCATAATTACAGAATTTGTTTGCACTGAATTTGATTTACAAAATATAAATAATACACTTCCATGGTATCCGTAAAAAACTTTAAAACCACAAAGTAATATTCAAGGAGCAATCAATTAATGAAATCATTGACATAAAAGAACCCCTCACAAGAACTTAAATGAGTTAATCTTTGTTCTCCAAATAAACATCAATTCTATGAATACCTCAAACCCACATCCTTGGACAAACCACTTATACCCACAACAAATGGCACTGCTAGTTCTAGTAACAAGTAATATGACAAATATTTATGCCACCAACAACAACTAAACGTATTCCAACACCACGAAGCCAACAAACTGCTCAAGTACCAAATTGTCAACCCAAACCAATTAACGGACATGGAATCTATTTAAACATAGATTATTGTAAAAATATTAATGAAACGATTGACAAATGGAAAATAGAAAATAGTTTAGCAATTCTTAATTACACTCTTCAGGAAAAAGATGCATATAGTTTTATAGAAAATACACTTACTGAAATTTGTAAAAAATGATTTTTTGGCTTAAGTTTGGATCAGAAACAAACTATTAGATCTACTTGTTTAGCCGAATGTACTCTCCATACCCCTGGAAGATGGCCCATTATATATGCTGAATTTATTAAAAGCAAATTTCTGGGATATACTATAAAATATACTACTGAAGAAGAAAAAGCCAAAAAAATAAATAAATAAAACAAAACTTACGCATTAGTATATGCAATTTGTTATTTACAGAATACATTGTGAATATCAAATACTTTTACAACATTTTAGCTAATGATCAAACCTATGTCTATAATACTTACTTTTACAAATTAGTAACCTTATAATATTCATATCCAATCTTCTCTCATCTTTTATTAGAAGACATCTCATCACATTAATATAATGGTCATTTCCAATCTTCATCGATAATGGTGTCATCATAAACTTCTTCTAGATTATCATCTATTAGATGTTCAACTTCTTCTAAAATAAGATTTGAGCTTTATTGATTTTGCATATGACCCTTTTATGATATTTAAAATATATTACTTCCTAATGTTTCCCTTCAATTGAAGTTTTAGGTAAAGGGGTAGGCCATTTGGATGGGCTCTAATAATAGATCTATTTAGAAGGCCTATTAAAACTTATATAAAGCTTTCTCCCTATGAACTAAACACAAATAAAATCATACACTTGACATGATAAGCAAGAACATATATTGAAGCTTAAATATCTAATTCTCTAGCTTCATCAAAAGAGAACATCAAGCTGAATTCATTCATTTAGTTTACCACCAAATGAATACTTGAGCCTATTGCCTTATATGTTAAATAAATGAAGATATTCAAATTAAATGCAAATGAAGCTTGAGGAGGCTAACAATAAAATCACAAGAGTCTATTGAATATTCAAATACTAATCAATTTAGGATAAAAGAAAGTAATTCAATATTAATTCAAAAGATCTAATAGATATCGATCAATTTACAACATCTTTTAACGCCATCTATTCGCACATGTCGCATGAACATAAGACGTTAATTAAGGCTTCAATTGAAGTAGGATTAAAACTCAAATTTAATATTTCAAAATTATGCAAGCATTCTTAAATACACCCGCATGAGCCGCAACACTACGCTAAATGCTTAAACTTAGCGTCTAAGGATGCTGTGAGGGTTGCTTCCCGGTTTAGCCTTAGGACTGGGTCCGGATAAACAAAACCTAAAAATTTAATTATTATAAGAATTTTAACTTATTAAAATATCTAAGAAACTAATTATGTCATGTGATAGTAGATCTGATCCCTTATTAGGAGCTAAACAGAGTTGACAGGATCTAAAGTTCTCAAATATATTTGATTCAATCAATTAACTACTCAGATGATGGTTGAACGATGATTTTAACCTGAGAGGATACTTCATCAAAATATGATTTTAATTTCAAATCAAATTAACTTAAATCAAGCATCAATCTAAAATGCTTAAATGAAATTCAATCTTTAAAACTTACTCATTCAATCCACCTTCGCAATAGTTTGTTGAAGGTGAAAATTAAGAAAACTTTAGCTCTGGAGTCAATGTCAAATCAAGTGTTCTACTATGTTCACTCTTAATCAATCTCACAGAAGGATGGCAAGTGTCATCGACTGCTGCAAGAGCACATATACAATTACAATCGAGTCCTCTAATTGGGTGGTGCCACATGGAACTATTATATTACAATCGAAGCATATGCTCCACAATGGCTCTGCCATTTGAGTTGTGAATCATAGGGTATACTTGATAGGACAAAAAGCCCTCTATTAGCTAAGGTAGACTTAAGCTTGTCTCTTAAGACAAACACTACCCCATGTCTACAAAGATTTCTTGGACAACGTAACTCATGTGTTGCTGATAAGGATCATTCAATCGCAATCTACCTCCTCACTAAGTAGATTAAGATTATGACTGGGATGATGGAACCATGGGATCTAGATCGAGTATGTCATCATTCCCCCAACCTTCCGCTTTAAGCTAAAATGGTGAATTTCATAAATTCTAACTTTTAAACTCCACATGCTGCTACTATATGCTACGCATTAAACGATCTAATGACTAGTCTTAATCGAAATTTCTCTCTCACTTATTGGGAAGGGTAATTAACTATAGGGGCTTGCGCCTATAAAAAACCTGGAACCAGATCTAAAGTCCTAACCAAATGAGGGTGAAATCCCTAAGTAATGTCTTATCTACTATTCCAACGAAAAATTACATCGACATTTTAAATCACCTCTCTCCTTCAATTGTCGAGAGGTGGATCTAATTTTGGAGCCTACAAACTAGCTTTTCAAAAGCTAAGTTCTCAAAGCACCTTAAGTTGGGTCTATTTTTTATGAAAATAATGCAATTTTTTAGGTTGATATTTACATGCATACCACACAATTATTATATATTTATATGCCTAATAACAAAACTCTAATATATATCATATAAATTTTAATATCATATCAAAAATATCATCATCACTCACTTTTAAAAAATAAAATGCACTTTTTCAAGCATAAAAAAATTAGTAGATAATTTAAAAAACTAATTTTGAGTATTAGATATGTAAATGCATAAGAATTGTGTGGTATGAATATAAATCTTTTTTTTGTGTAAAAATTATGTAATTGGTCACATAGATAATGCTCAATATTTAGAAAATTGATGATTATGCACACCTATTAAAAAGGGGTTGCTTGTGAATTGTGAAGTTATGATTAATGTGAATATTTGCTTTTTTGTAATATTTTAAGCTTATAAGAAGATATAAATATGTAATAAATCTATTTTTAAAAGATTAAATTGCACATTGGGACATAAAGTTAAAAATATATAATTCTAGATTATTTATACATGTCTAGGCAATTCTTTCTGTTGTGATCAACATATTTATGCAAGATAAAATATTTATAAGTCATAGCCAAATTGTGTTATATGAGTTAAGAGTGGTTAGCAAAAATACTTACTATGAAGGGCATCCACTATCCAAAAATACTAGAAGAATAGTGTATGTCCAAAATCTCAAGAGCTAGGATTCTCTCTTTCTGAGGAGTAATAAGTCAAAATTCTACTTTCATGCATGTTAAGGTAGAAGGGTTGGTGACTTGGCTCTTCAACCCACTTTTATTATTGCATGTGTCACCTTGGTTTCCTTATAGCTATAGAGAAATGCAATGTGAATTTTGAAATTGAGGTCATGTATATAATAATATTCCTTCACATTAAAGTGGTTATTTTTTAACTTGAACATTAGGCCAATATTTTTAGTTGTTGTAAGTTGAGAGCATAATGAACTGGCCCTTCTAAGAGGTCCTCAGTGTTAACCTGGCAACAATTGATTCTAGTTCATCAATATCAAACAACTTTCATTAGAAACTAGTGACAAATTGATAAATAAACTCACCAAGCATTTGCCTCATCTTTAACATTTCATTGCATTCTTCAGGCTAAGGAGAGATATAATTAACTTGAAGCAAATAGAATAGTTTGCTGGATTTGATATCCCTTTTTTGAGAATTCAACACTCATATCTTGAATCTTGAAAGTTGTTGAGGCTTCATGATTTTAATTAAGAAAGCATTTATTGGCTCAATTTGATGCTTTTCTTATTGATGAGCAAGAGGAGACTTTGTGACACCCTCTTTAGTGTGATGGGTTCCTTCACCTGGACTTGGAATGGCTACTAATAGGCTAAAGCGACATTCATACCTATAAGACATGATAGACTAGTGCTTTATGGGGTGAGTAAAAGGAATAGATAGCAAAATTACTTTTTAAATCCCTTTCATTATCATTGTAAGATGATTCTTCATGCTTTACAAGTATTTCAAAGTCATATGATAATAAATTCGCTCATCGTACATTGATCTATCTTTATCTTTATTATGTTTCAAGATCTACCTTTCAATCTAAAACATTATTTATGCATGCTACACTTCGGAGGATATTGAATCTAATATTATTCATTTAGAGTAAAAGTGTCAAAGATTAACAAATTTGAAAAAATCGGGTTCGAATTAATATGAATAATTTTCAGGTCAGGTTCGGGTCAAAAAATTGACATATTTAATTATTTGGGTCAAGTTCTGGTTAGTCCGCTAACTCGAAATTGACTCAATTTCAACCCGTCAATTAGGATTGGACTCATTTCTTATTCAAACCTTGAAATTGATCCTTTTTTTTACCTTTGAACCCTAATTTGACTTGATTTTGACCTAATACAGTATAAATAGATCATTCGAGTCATGTTCGGGTCAATCGGGTTGAAGGAGGGTCGAGTTAGGGTTGAAATTTTTGACCCATTTAAAAAATATATTGGGTTCGGGAAATCCTATTCATATATGGTCAATTTCGGGTCAAACTCGAACCCGACTTGCCGACCCGAATTGACATCCCTAATTTAGAGATATGGATTAGCAAAAGAAGTATAAGGAATAAGAGGGAGGAGCTAAGCTTCAATTATTCGCTTTGTGAGTTAATTTAAAAAATATCTAATTGAATCCTTTTAATTGAAAAGAATTAGTAAAATTATGCTTATGTACATGATTTAAAAATAGATGATATGAGGAGAATTCTAAAGACATTAGGGGCTGTTAGGTTACCTGTAAGAGTTTTAACTTTTTTTATATTTGACATGATACAAAGTAAAATTTCTAAGGTAATATAATATATTTAGAATACATTACAAAGGTTATTTTTGGTGTATTTGTAATTTGCCCAATTTGAGCGAATTCTAAATATATCGGTTAGTATAAAGTATTATTTGTCAGCCACTTCACGGCCGGTCATCGCCACCGCACCGTTTACTATCACACCGTTGTGTTCCGCCACAACCTTAAGAATATTTTACATTACATTTATTTTAGCAAATAAAAAAAATAAACTCATGTATTTAAAGAATTTTCAATCAAATAATTATAAAATAATTCAAATACATTACATTCATTTTACACTGCATTTTATTTACGTTATATTCTTTTTTGGCTTAATTTTTAAAATAGGCCAGTTTAAAATGTTAATTATGTGATTAGGCACGATAAAAAAAATTTAAAATAGGCGAGTAATGAGATCATACCGGATCAGCTCCAAATTCCGACCGGCGATCATTAATAATTTAAAAAAAAAATTAAGTGAAAAGATACATTTTATGGTCGCATTTGCTCATCAGATGTCGGATTTGAAAGTGCTTGGTATCGTTGGAAAGATAATAAAAAATCCTACAACTTTTATGTTCACCACTTTTGATGAATCTCGTCCGGTGAGATGCAGTGTTTACAAATGTGCGAATTCAGAAGTTACAAAAAACTTAAATATTGATTAATTAATTTTTTTGGATAATATAAAATACTCTCATTATATTGTATATATAAATTGAGTTTGAATCTTTATGCAATTCTCAGTTGAATCTCTACTCTGCGCATTTGATTTAATCAAAATATTCAAATAATATAATACAATGGAATAATACAATAAAAAGGTACATGAATGACTAAGAGATAACAAATATAAAATAACAAGAGTACAACCCCTCCACACCTATCTTCTTGATGCGGTGGAATCGCATCGCCGCTGGAGTGTAATGTGTCTGGTCACCGTCGAGATGATGTCCGATGGTCCTCCTCTTCTTCCACCCGCCGTGTTGCGAATACTAAGTTCAGAATACGAGGTATATCGGCCGCCTCGTAGTAAATTAATACCCATGGTATAATGGTGTCATGGAATGGTGGTGGTCCATATGTCGGTGATCGCTGCCAAGTGCATCCGAGACCACATTGCTACCGATATGAATCTGGTGAGAATGTGTATGTAGACGCCCACCACCGGTGTCGAGGATGGCCCCACATCCATCGACCAACATGTGTATGCGATGATGCAAGTCTGTGTTCAGATCCCCGCATCAAAGGTCGAGATATGCATGTCTCAAATCCACCTCTCTTCATATTCGTTGAAAGATCTCGAACTTCAGATCTTCATCTAGAAATATTCCCTCCGTTTCAAGATGTGCTCTACGCATATAGAAGATTTAGATCGGATTTCAAAATAGGAAAAACAAATTAAAATACTTTGCGCATACTAACCATCAAACGCTCCGGTGCTCGGGTAATATGTGTCGGAGGTACTATGCCTTGAGCATGTAAAGTGATGCCCATGAACGATACCATCTCATATATTGATCCACCGGATCATGCCGATGAATCAATCAGCGTGATAATCGAAGTCACGCCTATGCTACTGCAATGAAGGAGTGGTGGAATTGTACCCAATCAACATCGCCTCTTTCCTCATCCATCAACGCATAATGATGGATCTATCGCATATGGAAGGAGGAATGCCAAACTGCCTAAACACACGGTAAGTACCACTCCACCCTCTTCCAACATATCGCTGGTATTTAGCCATACCCTTTCCTCGTGAACATATATCCGCGCCGCATGCGATCTAATGTCCATATGATGACTCGCAAATACAAAGATAAATTATTCTTTCACCAACCATAGTAAAGAATTTGAAATAAGATTACATCAATTCACCACCGAAGAAGTCCGCCCTCATCCTACACTCGAGATTGCCTAATGGCATTTCGAACATACCCTTCGTTCCACCGAAAGCCAACACTAAGCCCATCAATGTCAGTAGGATACAGAACACATAACGTAGGTCCCGACATGAATGTGCTCCCGTGCCCATACCCAAAGAAATGTCATCCGCCATGTTTTAGGTTTGGTGGCTTCATGTAATTCTCATAGATGAGCTATATCAACCTGAGACAACTCCCTAAATGTATCAATAGCCTCAATGTAATAGTGAACCTCAGACTCAAGTATCCGTAGAAGAAATGATCCAATGGCAAATAAAATGTAAGCTCGACATGCATGGTGAACTCGAGCTCGGTAGATCCAAATAAGAGTCATGATAGTATGTCCACCGCAACCACCGTAGAGGTAAACAAGTACGTACGCGCCGTCCATGCAAACTCGGATGTGATCAGGATCATGGTAAATGATATGCGGCTCTGGATGTGCACCAATCAGCTCATCGCAATACCAAGCCCACCTTCTCTCTCCACCAACAACAGTGCTGCCAATCATCGCTGGGCCATCTATCCGGATGCCTAAAATCATCGCCACATCCTGTAGAGTAACCGTCATCTCTCCAGTGGCAAGTGAAATGAATTCCCGAGGGCACCGTTCCACAAGTCGCCGCAAATGATGATCAAGCTTTATATATCAGACCGAGAGACAATCTAAACGCAACTGCAAGGCATCCATAAATCTGAGGCGCCAGTGCCATTCTCGAACATCAGTGCAAGAATAAAACCCGCAATCAAATGAATCATGTTTAGGATGTATCAAGAAATTATGAAATGAAGCACAAAACCAAGAAATAATGCTAAAAGAAAACCACTACCAACCGGATGTGTCGCCTCCCGTAATGCATATGCTTGGGTGTACCTCGGGGTCGCGCCGTAATCCTCAATATAACCTCGCCGCCTCCTCCCATGGGGTCGAGGAGCTTCATCGCATGTTAACCTACAAAGCAGATAATATTGAAAAAAATGTGTGTCAGTCGAAGTTATAAAATATATTCATTGTTTATCTTTCAACAGAGCATAAATTTATAAAATTCATTATGAATTCGAAAATGATCAAATTGAGTTCATTAAGTGAACGAAAGTTACATCAAGTTACCGCCACAGGTCACTACCACCACAAAACTATAACAAGTAGTACAAAAAATATAAGTAACATCAAACAGATAACCTAAAAGAAATTATTCGACTCTATTCGAGGACAAGTTGACTGTTGGCTACAGCTTTTACACACACCACAAATTCATGAACTTAGAAATGCTCGCCCATTGAATTCCTATATCGCTTGTCCTAGGACGTCCCGACTTTCTTTTGATATTTGGTGGACAGTAACTTGGGTATGTGTCATCAATTGTTCCAACCGCCTTCACGATCCGTATCACATGGAACTCGCTTTGGTATGTTTTCGTAGTTTTGTAAGCTATAATAGGGAGACACAAATAGCATGACTTATGGCGTTGACTTACTATCAGAATCACATGCGCATGGTAAGCACGAGGTTGTCCGCATGTACAAATGTTGTTCGCTTTATCTCAACTTTGAAAGTTCTTGTGGCATCAAACACTTGATACTCATTCATATTTATCCTCATTGGTTCTTTCTACGTGACTCTCGCTCATTGTCTTGAGCTTTAATGCGCGGGGAGAACAAGGTATCTTGTTGGCTCTCCAGTGTGGTGGATGATTCAAGACGCTTTCATGAATATTGTAACTATATTGTAGTAGATCAGTAATCAATGCTTGGATGGGTAAACCACGAACTCTCTTGAGTACACCGTAAGCACTCAGCTGTATTTGTGGTCATTGTACCATACCTATAACCCTCATCATGAGTTAAGGACCACTACTTGACATCCCTTGAGACCAGCCAATCATATGCTTAATATTCTTGATGTCCGTCATGTATCTCTAAATATCCTAATATCATCGATTCCCAAAGAACGCATATCTGGCAAATGAACTCAACATCGTCAATGCCTAATTATCGACCGCTTCTCTTAAAGTTCTCCTCAAGTGGCGCAGTAAAAAAGCGTATGCAAGGAAAGATTTCTCTGACCTAACTATACCTACATGTCTATCGAGATAAGCGAGATCTCCTCTTAGACACCGGGGATCAAGTCTTGTAATGTACGCAGAAACCAATCCCAGGACTCGATGCACTCTGATTCCACAACTGCGAAGGCCAATGGGAACAAGCCATTATTTGCATCGATTCCAACTGCACTTAGTAGAGTACCTCTGTATTTACCCAAAAGAAAGGTGCCATCTAGACAAAGTACGACGCAATGTTGCCAACCTGATTGAAGGTTCAGAAGGACAAACGCAGGAATATTTGATTTCGCTGAGATATATAATCCCCGTGCATTGATGAGCATATCCGCAGCCATGAACTTTCCCCAAGTTCTATAAGATTCTTCCCAACTACCAAAGATTGCTTTACCGCTTTCCTTCGCATCCCAAGCCTTCATGTAAGACACTCTAATATTGAACTTTGCCTCACACGCCCTACAATTTCTGGTTTTATATCTACCGATTGACGGGTTTTATAAAATAACCGATGAATTCTTATGTACATCGTTTGACCAAAGATTCGATCGAATGAGCACAAGTATGAGTGACCAATCGAACCAATCTTCCATGCACCCCTAACCTCTTAAATGAACGCGTGTGACGCCATAAACACGCCTAACCCGGTAAGTGATGAGTGCACGTAATGAATTTAGATTTGTTCAAGCATATATGACATACTCAACATTGTTTGTGATAGACCAGCCTTGAACAGCAAATTGTAGTTGTTTCTTGTCCTGAAAACAGATACCTTCTGCGAGGTCATTTGGAATGCAGTTCTCCGCCTCAAAGATTGAATTGTCAAGTGGGCCATCAAATGTGACGCCCTCATCCCATTCTCTTGGTTGCACTATAAAATATCATTGCTACGTATCAAGTGTTGTTCTTGGCTTGTTCGCTTGAGTAACGCAATCAAATCTCTAACCACGATGGTTCTCTCCCTCAAATGTTCTGTCTGGGTCGCTATCATCCTCTTCTTCATCATCACTACTACCTCCACTAGGCATAGTTTCATATCCTTGGTCTTCAGGAGATGGTAGATTAATATCATCTCTATCTGGGTCACCCATAGCAGTAGAACTTGTCCCAGCCAAATATTCATGTTCTCTTGCTCTGCACTCCATAATACTCCACGAGAAGATAGTGTAATGTTCTCGTCACCTAACGGCATTCCATTGCTGCTTTATCTCCCTATCACCACACGTTTTAACTTCTACATAAATGACAATAGGTTGCGCACATACTGCATTAAGCACAACTTCACAAACTTCGTCATCGAAAATGTGTGTTGCAATAAATCCAGTACCTACTAGAAAGTGACCTACAAGATTAACAGATATCTGTGCTGGATCCAGATCAACGACCTCATTATTATTTTGTAATTCATCAAATTGAGTCCGTCGTGGGATTTGAACTGGCGATTTCTCCCACCAATGTATGTTGGAATGAAGTCGGCTTACTCTAAGTTCACCACCATAGTAAAGAACTATGAATACAAATTTCATTCTCAACTATTAGTAACAAAACAACACGCTATCTCGCCTAACCCGATGAATTTGCCAAATAAGTTCAAATCGTGATAGATACAATGATGGGGCTAACGACCGCAACTGAAATTTAGTATTTAAAAATTTAAATTGTAATTATCACAATCACGAATAGTGACATAAACTTGCAAATTCCACAATTATCAAAAGTCCACAATGTATCAAGAAAGTCCACAATCATCTACACCATAAACTTGCACTGTTCTACATCATAATCTTACAAATTTCACAAATATCACATTCAAGAACAAGGACAAAACTTGCAAATTACACAATCATAAATTCATGTTTATAAAAACAATAACTTTGTAAAATTGATACAGACAAACCAACGCTTCACAATCAAATCGACATTTCCTTCATCTCACTAAATAATTTATTATGCTCAAATTAGCATAAGCATAAACATATTCATAAGCATAAGCATAACATAAACCTCAAATCTAACAAATTTCCTTCAAAAAATCTCACTAAATAACATCTAACAAATATTTCCTATCAAAACAACAAATCCAAACTAGATCAAATTTATTTTGCATTTCGCTAAAAATACCTAAAATTACACAATCATAAATTCATGTTTATAACAATAACTTTGTAAAATTGACAAAAGACAAATCAACGCTTCAAAAGATCATTTCCTTCATCTCACTAAATTTACACATTATGCTCAATAAGCATAAGCATAACCATCCACCTCAAATCTAACAAATTTCCTTCAAAAAAATCTCACTAAATAACATCTAACAAATATTTCCTATCAAAACAACAAATCCAAGATCTGAAATTTATTTGCATTTCTAAAAATACCTAAATCGTGAAAGATCTCTCAAAGCCACAACTTAACCGGTGGAAACAACCGACGGCAGTTCCTTCGGCCGCACGGACGAAACGAGCCGACGGATCGGAGAAGGGGAAGGAAACCGAGAGCAGGCCGGAAGCTCTTGACTTTTTTATTAGCCGTATGGCACGGCGCCGATCATCGTTACAATGGCTCACGACCAGATTTTTAAATTTTTTTTTATCGTGCCTAATCACATAATTAACATTTTAAACTGACCTATTTTAAAAATTAACCCTTCTTTTTTCAAGTAACTAAATAGCCCCAAATAAGATGCTTAGATGATATAAATTTTTACTTAAGATTTAAGATCATGTTTGAGAGATTTTTCATATTAGTGCTTGACTAGTGTCTTTCTTATTTATAGATGATGATAAAATTACAGTTGCACTTTGCATAATAATAATTTTTTAAATAATATTTAAAAAGTAATTATAAACTTTTATATATATATCGAATATATTAAGTTTGGATCCCATAAACTTATAATGCCAAAAAGAAAAAGTAAAAAAAAAATTAAAATAAAAGGTCAGAGCGCTAATCCCAGTTTGTATATTCTGCCATGGAGCAAGCATTGAGTGGTTAAGATCAAACTTGCCTGTTCACCGACCTACTCTCTTAAAGGAGCTTTTATGGCAGAGAAGGGCAGCAATTCCAACACGCATCTGATGAATAAAATAGCGAGGATGATTACAGTCATGGGGCATTTTGGAAATAAGTACGAACTGGAAGGGCGTTCCTCGCATCCAAATTTCTGAGGCAATCACATGGGGTTGGGGGCAAGACTTAGCACTTTTCAAGGAGGAATGAATGAAGTACATGAGGGAGCATGTGCTGCTTGTCAGTAAAGAATCACCAAAGTCACAAGGCACGGTGATGGTGGGCTAGCGGTGGCCCGGCCTGTTCTAATATATTTTAATAATATGATGACATCGCGCCAAATTTGAGCGAATTAATATTAACTTTGAAATTAGGCAACTAACCTTATCTAATAATTGGGGTATTTGATAATAGGTGTCTGAATAATGAGATTTAGAAAAAAAAATATTTATTATTTATTTTTCAAAAAATATATTTTAAGTTATTTTCAAAAAGTTCTCATTTTTATATGTGAATTTTTTTAAGTCCATTTTTAATAAATTCAATTCAAGCAACTCATATTAGATTTTCTTGAGCCTTGTTCAAATAAGAGTTTAAATTCTTTCTACATGTTGACATATCCATATCAATCAATCATACAAATCAATTGAATTCTTTCGCAATCAAAATAAAATAATGATGTCACCAAAATGGTCGACCCACCGCTTCTCGGATCAACGCCGAAATTGATCGCATAATATTACAAAATCTAACGATCAATCGACGAACTATCAACGCCGCTTTATATCGTCGCTGATATATTTAGACTCTCGCATGAAATTGATCACACTTTTTGAAACATCAAAACTATCAAATGAAACTATCCACGCTCAAATCGGACGATCAAACAATGTCGAATGATTTCCTCAGAATCGAAATGTATGATTTCACCAAAATCAACTCAAATGGCTGACGATGAACGGACTTATCATGTTACGCAAAAAAGAATATAAATATTATATGATGACTTAATGAAGCAGCCAAACGCTCGTTATTAAAAGTGAGCGACAATCCAAACGACCGACGAAACAACCGCCATCAGATTCTAACATCGATACCTTAAATTGACATATATTAAGTATGTGAGTTTACCAGCATAAAATTTACATTAAAATCGTTTAATCAATTTAAAATTTATTTAAAATTCTTAAATTACTCTCCTTCACGTTCTCTATTTTCGATTTCCCTGGTTCAAAAAAAAAAAAAAAAAAGGGACGGTTCCAATTTTTTTCCCTCTCTCCCTTCCCATTTCCCACGTTCTGGTTCGAAACTCCTCTGCACAGGTGATTCCTTCTCCTCTCCCTCCTGCTGTCCCGCACTGCTGGGCAGCAGCTCCTGTGTTCCGCTGCTGAAAGCGCCACCCACGCTGATGCAGCCCGCAACCCGCGCGTCTCGGACCCGCCGCTCCGGTGTAGCCCGCGTGTCCCGCACCCGCCGCTCCGGCACAGCCAGCGCGTCTCGCACACGCCGGTCCGGCCCACAAATCCAAGGAGGCCACGTCCCGCACTGACCTGAGCGCTCACATCCGGACTGCAAATTGCATTGCCTGGCTTCCGCTATCCGCGGTCATTCCTCCAATCTTCTGGCTGCCTCTGTAAACCCGCTCGTCCCGAGTCTTGCAAAGCCTCCACTCCAACCCGGTCCACTCTGCAGGAAGAGGCTGCACAATTTTTTTTTCAACTCTACTAATTGGGACAAAAATAACATCATCAAGAATATATTCTTCTTTCATTTATGTATAGTTTTATCTTTCCACTTTTCGAGAAATCATGAAAGAATATCACAAGAGGAATTCTTCGATTTTAGTCGCTATTACCTCTCAAATTTATTCACAAACGGAGAAGCAACAGAAGAGTGGTTCTTGGTTTTCGATACCAAATTGTCATTCATTGTAGCTAAAAAAGTGATACGTGAGATATAATGTGGATATATATATATATATATATATATATATATATATATATATACATGCTTATGTTTTATAGATTTGAATGCCATGGCTCAAGAGGCACGACGAGATTTGGTTGTCAGTGATGACGCCGCATCAAAAGCAAGATACCAAATAAGCCAACATCCAGATGCCTCCTGAAAATGTCACAATTTTGTGACTTAAAAAAAAAAAGGGGGAGGGGGGGGGAATGAATATATCAGATTGTTTTCTTTGTCAAGGCGCGTGCTCAAGAGTGAAGAGATAAAAATTGTGATGTCAGAAGATACTACTCACTACGCAAAGAGGCGCAGTCAAAACACCATCGATGACACACGGGATGACGCCTTGAGGTCGCTCAAATTATCAATTGACGAATGAATGACTTAAGAACGCTAAATAAAACCTCGAATTTCAAACTAAAAGCCAAACAAGAAAAAAGGTGAAAGTAAAATGACATACAACAAACATAAAAAATAAAATAAAAAGAATGTATACTTAAATTTATCTAAGAAAGAAAAGCATTAAAGTCTCTAACGCTCTTTTCAAATGTCCTAACTCCAACCTTCAACCAAATGGATAGACAGGAGACTCCTCTTGACCTTATTTATAAAAAGAGTAAAAGTGGTTTGCTTTCAAGAAAAAAGAGGGAGAAATAATCAGAGTTCAATAAAAAAAGAGGAAAACAAATGTAGGAAAATTTGAATAAAAGAGAGAAAATGAGACTTACTGAGGGGTAAATCTTCTTTAAAATAACAAACTAAATTATCCTTTGAACTATATAAAATAAAATCGCATCAATAAAACTCTTTGTACAAGCAGATAGAAAATGATACTAAATCAAAATCTACCAAAAATCATAGTGCTTCTTTTAATCAAAATTTAAGGAATTTCATTCTAATTATAATTTTCAAAATCAACGAAATCACTAATTAGGTGAAATTATCTTAAGCTATAAACACCTGCATGTGCTCGGACATAGAGATTTAAAGTGCAAATTTTAATGTTTAAAAAGACTGCAGAGGCTAAATTAGAATATATTAAATATTAATCTGAAAAAATTTAATAAGATATTAGATCAATTTACAATGCCTTCTTCACCACCGGATAACTCAAGCAAAACAAAAAGATCTAAATCAAAATCTATAAAATCATAGACTCCTTCAACCAAAATCAAAGAATTTCATCTAATTATGATTTTAAAATCAATGATTTCATTAATTAGAAAATTAGCTAAGCTATAAATACCAAGATGTGATATAGAGATTTTAAGTTAAAATTTTAATGTCAGTATGAGTTAAATTGGAATAAAAAATGAAAATACAAAATCAATCTCATATTTCAAAAATAAATCACCTAAAATTATTATACACAGCATGCCCCACACTTTAATGCAAATTAAATGTCAGGATGTCGGTTGCTTCTTAGTCTTAGATTGGTCCGTTAACAAAACCTAAAACTATAATAAGAGTTTCAAATCAAGAAATATCAGAAATATTCTCACGACAATATCTAATTTTGTTAGAAATATAGTGGATCTAAAACTCTTAAATATATTCAAATTAATCAATTTTCAAATCAAATTAAGTAGCAATCTGAAACTGATTAAATAAAATTCTATCATTAAAAACTTAAATCAAACACAATATATCCATCTTCTGCAACTATTTGTCGGGGGTAACAAATTAAGAAAACTCTAGCTCACAAAGAAGTCAATGTCAAATCAAGTGTTCTGCTATGTTCACTTAATCAATCTCATGCTAGTAAGGACGACTGCTCCTCCGACCGCTTGGCTTGGCCGAAGCTCCACAGATGAAGCGACACCGTGAGTCCCTCCGACGGGTGGTTTGGCCACCACTCCATTATATTATGATCACGATCGTATCATTCTCCCCAATGGCTCGCCTTTGAGTTGTGAATCATAGGGTATACTTGATAGGCAATATCTCTCTATCTAAGGTAGACTTAAGATCTCCTGACAAACACCCCCAAGTCTACAAAGATTTTTTGACGTAACCCATGTGTCGATAAGAATCCTTCGGTCGACTACCTCCTCAATAAGTAGACTGGACGGATCACCGGATGATGGAACCATGGGATTTAGATCGCACGTCATCATTCCCCAACCATCTAATTTAAGTTGAAATGATGAATTTCATAATCTTAAATTCTAAAATCTATATACTCTACTATAGCTATGCATTTAGCAATCTAACGACCAAATTTTAATCGAAAGTTCTCTCTCACCACCGAGAGGGATAATTAACTATAGGGGCTTGTGCCTATAGGAAACCTGGAACCAGATCTAAAGTCCTCATGAAATGAGGGCAAAATCTCCAAGTAGTGTCTTATCTACTATTCCATCTGCCTTCTGAAAATTACATCGACACTTTCAATCACTCTCTTCAATTCAATTTGTCGAGAGGTCGGTGGCGAATTTTCAAAGTCCATAGATTTCTAGCGACTTCACTGGAGACATGATTCTCTTTCCATCTTTGACTAATCATATATGTGCTATAGTAGCAATAAAATTTTTGAAAATTCAAAACAATGAAATGAGGATTTAAGCGTGTAATAAATTCAATATGAGGCTCTATGTTGAATGAATCATTCCATAGAGTATATCTTTATTACACCATTATTTTATTTTATAGTGTCTCTGCATCTTGAAAGTATGGGGTGAAATAATAATTACTAATTACTAATCCTCATCTTTCACTTAAATGGATCTACAAAGCACTCCTTTCACTTTCGCATATGTTGCAAACATCTGCCTAGCCAACGCCCTCATCAACACAGGTGATATCAGGGTTACCATTCAATTTCATAGCTTGAATTTCCCGGCTATCGTAGCTGAAACTCCTGAAGTATCCACTCGTGGTACATTCGTCCGAGACCATGCTAGAAGGCCTCAAGTTATTGAAGCTCCTACTAGCCATGTGCGCCAACCAGTTCAACAGCCAACGCTATCAAGGAGTTCTCCCGACAAAGAACTTCGCCAAAAGCTAGGTCAACTGATGCTCCCGTGATGAAAAGAAGCGAAAAAATTGTGTCTTAATTCGCATAGTCCAAGGCCGATCGAACCTTTTATACCTGGAAAGCATGATCATGAAGCTTCCTCATTAGGAAGCAAATTAACGAGAAGACAAAGAAGAAGGAGAAACGCTAAGCTGAGGGCTCGGCAGATCGCCTTTAAACGACAGTGTATGCATCGCAGTATCCCTACCCACAACTTTAACAACCTAAAGTGGGTAAGAATTTACCGGTGAAATAAATCGTCTTCCGGAAGAACCAACCAAGCTCCACCACCAGGAGACAACCCAAAACACGTTTGCAAGATACATAAAGTTCTCAAAGTAGATGGATGAGGCCTAATGAAAAAAGATTTGAGGCAATTATGGAAAACAAGCTCCACCAAGAAAGTTGTCATCTCTGGTAACTATGAGCAAGATGCCGATGGTGAGCATCGAAGGTGACACTTGGACTGCGTGTCCAAGACGAAAGGTCCCGGAAAGGATAAGCAAATATGGAGGCCAAGACCAATAAAGTCTTGAAGAATGGAAGAGGTGTGACATCTAACACATACTCAAATCTCAAAATCAACTCATCAGAAGTGGGTACCCAAAAGAAGGGATATCACTAATGAAAGATATGATGGTCAGCACCCTGAAGAATCCTCTAGGGGTTCCCATCACCGATTAGTTTCACCCCTACAAGAGAAGGTTGATGTTGATCGTGGTCCTTTAATAGAAGAAGTATTTTTTTCACACATTGAACCAGAGATCCACTGGAAATGTCGATCGAAAATTCATGTGTAGGAAGAAAATCATGAAGAGGATTCTATGGAAGTAGAAGTCGTCTATATGGTTAGATATATAGATGAACTTTTCACTCAGCACTATCAACAGTAACATGGATCCAGGGAATCTGAACTTGAATTTGATGCTTATGAAGAAGAGTCTTCACAGAAGCAAATAGAGGACGGATCTTCGATCTTTGCTGAAAAAGAAGAAGAAGAAGAAGATCAGAGTGAGAAAGAAATTATATGTGTCGAAGTTGTCTATATGGTTGAACTAGGAAATGATCAGCCTGGTACACACTTTATAATCGTCATACCCAACAACAAATGCTCTAAATGCATAAGGAGAAGGGCAGTCAAGTTCTTCCCCTAAAAATGAGCAAGGAGTAGAACAACAATAAAAAATAGAAGAAGAGGAAGAGCCTGTACTGATTGACATCATGATGCTAGCTAGAGAGCAAAGAGAAATGCAGCTTCAAATGGAGGTCAAAGACAAGGAGATTGCATAGCTTGGTACCAAAATGAATGATATGATGATACAAATGAACATCATGATAAAAATATTGCAGAAGAATATCACATCAAGTGCAACACCTGTTTTGTCTACTAATCAACAGGCAGCTAATAATACAACTTCTATATCACCAGCCACTATTGTACCTCAAGCTCCTACATTATATGCTACGCAAGAAGTGAGGAACGAAGTTAACCCACAACCTCTCCAACCAATAATTCAAAATTTGGTTAGCACACCTGGAACAATCACAGCTACTCAACTGGAAATGATAATCACTGAAAAGATAAAGGCAATCATAGCCTCAGAGTAGGCTGAAAAGTTGGTGAGTAAGGGTCACCCTTACTCAGCTGAATATGACAATGTGTCATACCCGAAACATTGCTCAGTGCTGAAATTTAATACTTTCAATGGGCTTGGTATTCCAAAGCAACATCTGGCCCAATGTAAAGCTACTTGTGGTAACATAGGAGGGAGTGATGCACTACTTTTCTATCAATTTGTTAGTAGCCTGACCTCAGCTGCTTTCGAATGGTATGTAGAATTGTTAAATATTTCAGTTATAATATTTATTGAATTAAAGACTATATTCATGAAGAGGTTCGCCAATGCAACCGAGAAAATCAAAATCGCTGACCTTGCCTTGTTGAAAAGGAGGAAAGATGAGTCAGTGACAAAATTCATAAATCGTTAGTGCAACCTAAGTATGAAGTGTGAGCAATAATTCGAAGAAGAATATGTGATCCAATTGCTAATGGGCAACATGGATGATAAAATGACACCATTTCTATGCATGTCGACATAACATTTCGGACTTGCTCGATAGGGTGGCTAAATTTGAAAAGTCAATCGCCTAAGTCTCAAGTCTATGCATAAAGCAAAGAGAAAACAAACCTTTAGACTCAAGAAGAAATGAAATTCATGCTTCCTATAGCTCAAATGGTGAAAAGCTGATATATAATGTGGATACAATGTACAATGATGATAAGGGAAAGAAGCCGCTTATTCTAATCAACGCAAAATTGGTAATGAGGCAAACAACAAACCTCGACTTTTCTAAGTGGGGGATGTCCAAAAAGCACAAGAGATGATAAGCAAATGCGGCCATCTCTTAAGGAAAAGATGAATAAAAAATATTCCTTTAGAAGGGAGAGTGTGGCTAAATTATTTAAGCGTCAAAGCCTACTGATTACCAGAAATTAAAAGACGAAGTCGATCGGTAATCCAAATTACTTGTCCTATCATGGATGATCGTCTATTGAAGATTGTTATGTCTTCAAAGATTGGCTAGAAAGGAAGTATTGGCGAGGTGAATTTATACTATCCGAAAGTATTTTAGTCAACCCAAAAAGAGAGCCGACAAGAATGATTATGTCCTCTTCTATATCATTCAGCAAAGACAAATAGAATGAGAAATCGGTTGGTGAAGAATGGCAAAAGTAGTCTCAAAAGAGCAGATGCTAAAGACGTCCCTAGTGTTAAGTAAAAATCACCACTTGAACATATATTAGACTTAAGAGAGATGCCTAAACCAAGTATTTGGGCTTCTCAAAGGTATTTTGATAAGGCTACTTCATCACAATATGAGAAGCAGTCTGCTAAACGCAGGCCTCATAAATCAAAGAAGCTGGCTAAGAAAAAGAAAATCAAGAAGAGAACTACAACTCAAAAGATCATTAACAATTTAGAAGAGTATCACCAGCTGACAAGACAGCCATTTAGGCTCGCAAACTTCATGCCTAAACGTCGCATTACTGAATTAGATGAAGAAGATAATGGTGAATCTTGTCCAGTAGAGACATGCCAAATCATCACGATGTCGAGATATTCTTCAACATCAATTACTCAAACAACAAGGGTAGTCGGACAAACTTAACCCATTAAATTTTTTATCGAGGAAAGCAAGAAGAGAGAGCTAAGTCGAATTTTGTTTAATGACTCAACAAGACAATAACGGATGAAAATCTATGTTTTCCGACGGAGAAGAGTCACTCATCGATATCATCGTATGAAAAATATGACGTTGAAAAATGAGTCTAACCTTTTGGCCAATCTTCGACAAGAAGGAAATTTGAAGAAAACTATTCAGAAGAATCAGCAAGATAAGGTCATTCAAGTTCGGTTGAGAAGTGGTAAAGTCTTACCACCTTCATCAAAGAAGGAAAATGCAAATAAAGAAAAGGCAAATAAATTGAAGTTAGTGAGGATATTATTCCCAAAATCTTAGATAAAGCCTAAAGCGAGAAGAAGATTATAATATTTTATCATATAGAAAGATTTACACAATTGAGTGTGTAATGAGGCTCTCTTGATGTCAAAAGACCTCAAAAATTTTGATACAAGCTCTCAAAATCCGGTTATGAAGCTTACTTTGTTGAAAATGCATGACTAAAGAAGCAAACTCAAGATCTCTCAATCACATTTTAGAAGATCTTATGTTGGGGAAATCACCGTCCTCTATATTCTTGTAGAGTGATGGCATCTCGATTAGCGATGATTGATCGACTTCTTCTATCAATCTTATGAGTCTAAAGGTATTAAGAGGATTATCACTTGATATCCAACATCTTGGAGAGATAAGTTGATGGTTCATGATTTCAATGAAAAGGAAAACTCGGGTTCTTTTATTCTCAGCTCAATTCAAGGATTTATATACATAAGCCAAGTTTCATGTAATGTTGTCATCATTTAGAGCTCTCTTGGTGGCACGCATGAGTATGGCATGGTCCCATCAACTATGCATCAATGTGAAGTATCTAAAGATGGAGAAGAATTAGAATTCTGGTAACCTACAACCATTCTTCAATGAAGCAAAGATCTATGATGATGCAAAATATTTCATCCTCAAAGAGCTTAAGTTAGCAGAGCCTTTGAAGCGGTAGCATCCACTTGAACTAAAAGTAATTTCACAAAGTGAAAGAGCGAGAGGGGAAGGGAAGAAAGTACTGATTCTACACTTAAATCAGAAAATCGGGTTCCTCATTTGGGAAGTGACACGAAGAAGGAGAAGATATTCTTGTCAAACCTAAGGGAACTTATAAGCTTTCAAGAAAAAAAGCAGTATGAAATAAGTGATTGATTCAAACTATGATTTTGAATCTACTTATGGAAAATATTTGAGATGGTTGCATCAAGGAGGATAGCTCACTTGGCGGTCGGATGACTCACTCAAAATTATTCCCTCATTGCTTCAAAGAAATCACTCCAGGAGGTTCATAATATTGAAGAATTGATAACATTCTATTATGTGGTTAAGAGTGGCGAGAACTCTATTTTACAAATCGAAGAGTCTCAACCTCACAATTTTGAGCGACTACTCAACATGAAAATTATGATGAGATAGTGCCATAAGAATACCTATATACTATCTGAAATTATGAAGAATGATCATAAGCTTGGAATTCATATTGGGACTACTAAATATAGAACTCAAATCTTTAACAAGATGTGGAGCCAAAGAAGTCCTCAAGCATCATGAAGAAGTGATAAGTTTATCACTAAAGGTCTTGGGTTCATCCGTAAATCTCATCAAGATAGAACTTTATAATATAATAGAAGGCGAGATAGACTTAGTGATGGAAGATGATTCTGAAATTCTTCTTAAAAATGATGAAGAAGTAGAAGTCAAGCCTACACCTGAAGAACTTGAAGATGGTGGACAAATAACTACTATGGATGAACTTAAAGAAGTCAACCTAGGAGCTGAGGATGATCCATCCAACTTTTTTGTCTGCCCTTATACACGATAAGAAAGTTGAAGAGCTAAAAATGCTACTTAGTGAATTCAGGGATTGCTTTGTCTGGACATATTCTGAAATGTCAGGCTTATCCTCTGATGTAACTATTCATAAACTAGCTATTAAACCAAATGCAATGCCCATTAAGCAAGCTCCTAGAAGAATGAGATTGGAGATTGAAGAACAGGTAATTATAGAAACTAAAAAGCTAATCAAAGCAAGCTTCATCTGAGAGGAGAAGTATGCAGATTGGATAGCTAATATTGTTCCAGTTAGAAAGAAGAATGGCCAAATTGGTCTCTGCATTGACTTCCGAGGCCTAAATAAGGTATGCCCAAAAGATGACTTTTTTGCTTCCAATATCAGAACTCCTAGTAGACAACACTTCCAACTATGACATGTTCTCATTTATGGATGGATCTTCAGGGTACAATCAAATCAAAATGGCACCTGAAGATGAAAAATATACATCATTGAACTCTATTGGCATATATTGCTACACGGTCATGTCTTTGGCTTTAAAAAATACTAGAATACATACCAAAGAGCCATGACATATTTTTGATGAGTTGATTCATCAAAAGGTGGAATGTTATGTCACGATTTGGTGGTGAAGAGCTTAAACCATGAAAACACTTGAAGACTTGAGAATTATATTGGAGAAATCAAAAATATGATCTCAAGATGAATCCTCTAAAATGTGCATTGAGGTATCCTCCAAAAAATTCTTGGGTACATTGTACATATAGAGGTATTGAAATTGATCCTAAAAATCAAGGCAATCATTGTGGATGCTCTCCAAGAGTTTGCGTCGACTCATTCTTTACAAGGATAGCTCACATTCGATTTATATCAAACTTATCAGACAATCAACCATTTGCAAGGTGATGAAGAAGGATGCTCCATTCAAATGGGACAAGGAGTGCCAAGAAGCCTTCAATAGCATTAAAAGCTACTGTTAAATCCACCAATCCTTACAGTAGTGCCTACTCTGGGAAGATACACAATTATTAGAAGAGTCTCTTGGAGCATTATTGGACAACATAATGAAGAAAGCAAAGAGAATGCTCTTTATTATATCGGTGATTAAGCAATGAGATACTCTCAATAGAAACTTTAGCATTGATCTTTTGCACCAAAATCTTCATCATTATATGTTATCTCACAAGATTACCCATCTCAAGATGATTGATCAAGTACTTGATGACAAGACCATTGATAAGTCTCTTGGCAAGATGGCGATCTTGCTTAATTTGATATCACATATGTTTTTAGAAAGTAGTGAGATAAGTCTTAGCAGATTTTCTTACTGCACATCCCATCCCGGTGGACTCTTCTCTTAATGATGATTTGCCTGATGAGCAAATTATGCTAATTCATGAAAGAGAAAATCATAAATTTGGGAAATGTACTTTAATGGAGCCTCATTGATCAAACAAGTCCAACATCTAAATTTCCCAAGAGCAAGAACAGGAATCGGCATCGTCTTTATAACACCAGAAGGAGAGATAATGAGACGATCATATGGATTGATAGAGCCAAGAACTAATAATGAAGCTGAATATGAAGTATTAATGGTAGGTCTGGAAGAAGCTATTTTCATATGCATTCAAAACTTGCATATTTTTGGTAATTCTCAGCTTATTATAAATCAAGTACTTGGCATCTATAGAATCAACAAGCTTGAGTTAGCTTTCTATCATAAGCGAGTTCTCGAGCTTATGAAGCAAATATCAAATATCACACTAACTCGAATCTCGATCCGAGAATATAAAGCTAATTGCTTAAAAATTAGCTAAAATGATAAGTATGAATGGTGATTATGTCATGATCGCATATTTACTCGATGAGTTCTAGAGCTAGCAAGTATCAATCCCCAGGTAAAGGGTTATCAAATCTAAGGTGATCGTTCGGGTTGCTCCTCGCTCCCAAAATCAACAAGAAGTTGTACCAAGAAGAGCTTCGAATGACATTGCCTCAAAAGCGGTGTGAAGCCTTATAGAAGAGTCCATGATTGGAGGCAACCCTTCATCACTACTTTAAAGAAGGCAAATTAATATAAATCATTTGACTCAAATCGAGAGAGAATGCTACGCTATGCTTTCGTTAATAATACTCTATATCGTAGATCCTTTGAACAAATGTGGCTATGATGCCTAAATATAGATGAAGGTACCAAAGTGATGGTTGAAATTCATGAAGGACTTTGTGGTGCACATCAGTCAGGTCCCAAGATGAAAGTAAAGATCAAAAGGATGGGCTATTATTGGCCATCTATGGTGAGAGACTGTATCGTCATGCTAAGTGTCATGAGTGTCAAGTACATGGAATCTCATCCAACCTCCAAATCCATTACACCCAACAATAGCATCTAGCCATTGAATGTTGGGGTACATATATAATTAGACTATTGATCCAATTTGGTCACTTCATCTAACGGCCGACTATTTCTCTAAGTGGCTACCCCATTTAAAGAAGTTCTTGAGTGATCAACTTCTTCACGCATAATGTGGTCTATAGATTTGGAGTGCCGCACTGAATAATTTTTTATAATGGCACAACTTTCAAAAGTGCAAAGATTTATAGATTCATCGATCGACACAAATTTGATTGGCGATACTCTTCAATATATAATCCAAGAGCAAATGGTCTGGCGAAAGCTTTCAACAAGACATTGGTCAAACTGCTCAAGAAAATTCTCACCAAAAATAAAAGAGAATGGCATATCAAGCTAGTAGAGGCACTATGGGTGTATCGAACTACCTACAAGATACCGACTAAAGCCACTCTCTATTCATTTGTATTTGGAATTGAAGTAGTTCTTCTGCTCGAAGTTGAGTTGCCTTCACTTCGAGTAGCCATCCAATTCAATCTAATTGAAGATCAAAATGCCCGTCTGAGAATGGAGGAACTCGACGTGCTTGATGAAATTAGATATATATATATATATATATATTGTGTGTGCATTAACATCAATATAATTCTTATATATTTAAATATAACATCAAAATTTTTACATTTACTTAAATAGCACTCAAATCTTTATCATTACATCAAAATTAATACTATTATTACTTTTTTAAAAGAGAAATGCATCTTCTTATGCATAAAAAAAAATACTATTTTTATAAATATCAAAGTTAAATTGTTATAAATATAAATGCATAAGAATTGTTATGTCTCTTATATGTATATATATATATATATATATATATATATATATATATATATATATATATATAATTTTATAAAGCCTGATTATCAATCAACTCAAGATATATTGTTAACTTAGCCTTGTCTTTTGCGTTGATCGACCTTAGCGGTAGAGTAATGGGGGTCGCAAGGGGGTAGCGCTATCAAGAAAAAATTTTCTATTATGTAGCGCCAGGGCGTTAGATTTTCAAGAACTTGATTTTAAAGATAGGAGGAGTGCTTGATGCTAGAAGGATATCACCATGGTGCCAAGATTTATATATTTACACTATGAAGGCAAAGTAGTCAATGTCTCGGAATTGCAAGGGTAATGTCACGATCTGATTCACCAAGTGAAGAAAGATAGAGCCCACCACGCTTGAACCCTGTTAAAGTGAGGGCAACAATGCTACATAAAGCCGGGTTACAGCATATCTAAGACTTCAAATTTAAGCTATTTTCTGTTATTTTTTCTATACTTTTCTATTATTTTTGAGTGAGAATGAAGTGCTTTAAAGTGACTTTAAGTGAAACGTAACTTGAGTGAAGTGTGCATGATACAACTTTTCTCAAAAAAAATTTCATAGTGAATTTCTTGATGGCGTGGCTCGATGATTTTTGTTCTTGTTTTTAAGTTTTTTCACATTAAATTTAGTGTCTTCTAAATTTATTTTATTATTTTATGATTTTATGATTTTATTACTTCTGTTAAATATTTTGCTCTGGATGTCTTCCAGCAATATATATATATATATATATATATATATATATATATATAAAAATTTTGTTTGGTATTTAACATCATCGAAGGAAACTCCAATATTACAATATTTAGTTGGCAGAATTTAAGGGAAGTGGCCAGTTGCTTAATGCTTTGATGCCAAAATGTTTGGCTTGGTACGACAAGTATACGACTTCTTTGTGCTTTAAATATATTCTCGCAAAGGCTGATAATTAGAGTAAGGTAGATGGACTTCCTATGTATGGATTGGTGTGGGTCATCCATGTGAGAGAACATTGAGAAGAGGAATAAAAAATGTGGGATTGAGATGCCATCCCACATGGTCTTCAAATCGCCTCTTCGAAGATTATTTAAAATTTAACTCGTTTTATCACAGAATATCTCTGGCTTTAGATTCGCGATACAAGGACATTTTTGCTCCCTTTCTCTCTTAAGCTAATTATGTCCATATAAAGAATCTTTAATTACAAGAACAAAATTTCAACACAAGTGTCATATTTGTAATCCCGTTAATTTGTAGATAAAAGTGTAAATGAGTCAAATCGTGAGCCAATTTGTGCTCTACTTGATAAATAATTCATGAGTTGAGCCTGATGAGCTAATAAACCAAGCTCAAGCTAATCCCGATGTGACTTAGTAGCTTCAAACCATGTATAATAAATATTAAAATAAAATATTTAAAATATATTATAATTTAATAGTTAAAGTATTCAATTGTTAGAAATATTTAAAAAAATTATATATCATTCTCTTATATCAAGTAATTTATTATTATTTTATTTCTAATTTTAATTTTTTTTAAATATTTTATCATAATAATTATTTGAATCATAATTATTTTATAATTTTCATACTAAATGAGCCAGCTAGAACTCATAAAGTAAAACTCGAGCTTGAAATTGATAAATTAATCAAGCTGAAGCTCAAGCTTAGGGTGGCTGGAGCCCTGCTCGACCTATTTATACCTCTATTTGTAAACTACCGAACTTTGTGGGCACATATGCTTTTGATTTGCTTTTAATTTTTGAAATCATCAAGTTTCTCCAATGTTTAGCAACTATTGAGGAATGAGAGGTGAATTTCAAATTATCGAAATCTAATGATTGAGATTTTAGGCTTTGTATCAAAAGATCTTAAGCTCAAGAACTTACATATGCATCGTGTGCTCATTGAAATATACCAACAAATTAAGTGTTGAATTAAGGACTCAATTTGGTTGTGGTAGTTGCCCATTTATATTTAAATAAATGTATGTAATTATATATTAAAATATTTAAAATTTTATATTATGATATATATTATGGAGATTTCTTCTCTTTAAATTTTGATAAATTTTTTATCTGTTGTTATTTAAAATTTTAAAATCATTGATAAAAGGTTCATTTATAATTAGCTAATACCACACATTTATGACCGATCTATTTTCAATTTTTTTGAATTCAAAACTAATGATGGCATGCATATTTAACTGAAGACTATGTCACTGCATTCTGACAAGTGAATTTAAGATTTCATTTTAGTTACTAATAACCTTTAATTTGGTAATAACATTTGTCCATAAATAAAAGAGAAACTAGGTCAGTATACTCCAACAATCTTCTGCAAAAACTAGCAAGATTTGCTTTTCGCCTTTCATGACTAGCTTCTTTTCAATCTTCATAGTAAATGTGAGAGTAAGAAGTAAATTCTTATTCTTTCTGTTCATCGTCGAAGTTCTCATTTTTTTCTTCTTTCGGCGAAGCACTGAGAGGAAAGAAATTACGAAGATCCGTTATCAAACTATACGTGATTTCATGTTCTGAATAGTTGATGGTTTAGTTTTTTTTTTTTTAACTTTTTTATTTTAATAACTTAATTGTTTTTGAACGTGTGTTTTTCTCTTTGACAGGAGAGGCGTAACTAGATGAATTACTTCGGATAGTTCAAATGTTTTCAAATTTGTGTAAATGTCAAGCATTCTTCTGTTCATACTGTTGGGAGATCAAATCTTGGAAATGGATTAGACTTAATAGGAGCAAAATTTTGAAAATAAATGAATATAAGATCATGAAAAATATCATATTTAACGTAAAAAAATTAAATAATAGAAAAAAATCACAGAATCATACCACACTAAGAAGCTCACTATCAAGAAAGTGAGAAGAATGATATAATTTATAATTAACTCAAGTCTCATCCCACTCCTCACACTCTCTACTTACACTCACGAAAGAATAGAGAAAAGATACAAGAAGTTCAGAAAAAAATTACAAAAAATTTGTATTATCATGGTGTCGCAACTTTGACTTTGTTATTCTTCAGACTCTTTTGCATAGGTTATAGCACTGCAGTGCTATCGTTGCAGTGTTAAGATGTTGACCTCTCTGCTTTGTAAAATAAATACTTGGGTCTTAGCTTTGTGATACTGTCTGTTATAATGCTAGTGCAAATCCACTAATTATAGTATTGTGGTGTTGTCTTCTCTGTCTAAAACCAGCTGTATCTGTACCATTGAGGTGCTATATATAAAAATATATATATATTAAAAAAAAATCAAAAGTAGTGTTGTACCTCTGCGCCCTCTAGTATGCTCACAGATGAGCTCGACCTGCAAAATTGAGAGATCTAAATCCTGATTGATCGACACAATGAGACTCCTCGTATGTGAACAGAGAAATGCAGATGTCAATTAACTTTCTTTCTGCAATTATTTTTTTAATTTTTAAAAGCCCACATAGT